>JASVEL010009954.1:0-200988 GCA_032618575.1 Nicotiana noctiflora
CACAGTATGAAGCTAACTACAGTCCGAATCTCTTACGAACTAGCATCAAGAGTACAATATAGCTACCACAGAATAATTTAACAAATAAAGATGCAATGCAATGCACATAACCGCTACGACGTGTAGCCTGATCCATTTAACGTCGACGGCTCTCACTAGGGGTGTGTACAGACCCGGAGGGGCTCCTACAGCCCAAGCGCAATACTGCTGCGGCATGCAGCCCGATCCTCATATCAACCACGGCGGCGTGCAGCCCGATCCATGCTCAGTCCATAATAAGAAAATAAGTCACAAAACAGTTCATTTTTTTTTCTTAATTCCAGTTTCCAGTTCATAATTTATGAAAAATACTTTAACTTTATAAAATTTTGCAAAAGCCGGTGACTTAGCATTTCAAAAGGTGATTTCAATTTCCAGGACTGAGATCAGTGATTTAAGCAAATATAGCTATCACATAAATATTGTCCTCTAAGAACACTACAGGTCGGCACAAGGCCCCAAGCAAGGCTTACAGCCCACAAATATATCAATTACAGTGTATTTCCAACACTAATAACACATTATTCACATCCGGGATGGACCAAGTCTCAATCCCTAGTCACAATCAATCCCGCACCTGCCACGGTGTGCGAGCAACGCCCTACTAGCGTCACAATGTGCTAAGCCGGGGTTTCGAACCCTCAGGCTACCATATACACAAACTACTCACCTCTAGCCGGTAGTAAATTCGTCCGCGATGCCTTTTCCTTTGAATTTAGCTCCCTCCTGCGTAGAATCTAGTCAAACCACAATAATTATATCAAATACGGGTCAAAGAATCATAACCCATTTCAATTTACATGAAATTCGCATAAATACACCAAGTTGGTAAAACTCGACCCCAAGCCCACTGCTCGAAAAATTCCGAAATTAGTACCAACGCGACCCTCATCTCGCCACGAGTCCGTGCATATAAAATTTATCAAAATCGGAGTTCAAATGGCCTTCCAAAACTCAAAATCCTGTTTTCAATATCTAGGCCACATTTCTTCAAGATTTCAACCCAATTTCATGAAGAATTATGTTAATTCTACCATAAAATGATGTTTTTGAGTCAAGAATCTTACCTCCGACGAATACCCGATGATTTCTCAGTGTTTTCCTCGAGTTTTCTTCTCTCTAGGGCTCAAAATTGTGTTTTTGGGGTATAAACCCGCGACCCCTCTGTTCTGTGATTTTATTCACTGCCAGAGCAATTTGCTCTACGCGTTCGCGTGAGCTCCCACGCGTTCGCGATGCTCATTTTCTAGTTACTCTTCGCGAACGCGACGCCAACCATGCGTTCGCGATGCTCAAACTCCCAGCCGTCCAAAATTCCTTCTACGCGTTCGCGACTCCCAGTCACGCGAACGCGATGGTTCACTCCAACTGACCTACGCGAACGCGACACCAGGAACGCGATCGCGAAGCACAAGGCTCCTGGCCTACACGAACACGACGCACCTGATCGCGAACGCGATGCATGATCCACCTGGCCTTCGCGAATGTGGCCCATGCCACGCGAACGCGAAGGCTTAAATGCCTGGACAGAACCTGCAGTTTTTCTGCGGATTTTTGCCAAGTCCAAATGCCCGGTTGATGGTCCGAAATCATCCCGAGGCCCCCGGGACCCCAACGAAAACCACCAACGTACTCCAAAACATGATACGGACTTGTTCCAATCATAAAAACACCATACTAAACATCAAAATCGCCATCTACTCACGAATTCAAGCCTAAGTTTCTTCAAAACTTTCAAAACTAACATTCAATCCAAAACCCGATCAAACGATGTCCGAATGACCTGAAAATTTGCAGACATATCCAAAATCACATAACGAAGCTACAGAAATTGTCGGAATTCCATTCCGACCCCTGGATCAAAATATCACCTACCATCCGGTTTTCGCCAAAAATCAACCTTCGCCAATTCAAGCCTAAAACTACACCGGACCTCCGAATTCAATTCCGATTGCTTTCCTAAGTCATAAATGATCCCCCGAAACTAGTCGAATTATCAGAATCCGATTCTGAGCACTCTAACTAAATAGTCAACTCTAGGTTGACTTCCGATATTCAAGCTTTCTTCAAACATGCTATTTTCTTCATTTTCAACCCGAATCACTCCTGACTCACCCGATATATTCAAATTCTGATTTAAAAGCATAAGATATGTAAATGCAAGGTAACGGGATGGTAATTCCCGTAACGACGGGCCGGGTCGTTACATTCTCCCCAACTTAGACAAACGCTCGTCCGCGAGCGGGTTAAGAAACATACCCTGGAGTATCAAACAAGTGTGGATATCTACTTCGCATCTCCTGCTCGGTCTCCCAAGTTGCTTCCTCCACGGGACGACCTCTCCACTGCACTTTCACTGAAGCTATGTCCTTAGATCTCAGCTTACGAACCTGTCGACCCAAAATGGCTACTGGTTCCACATCATAAGTCAAATCCTCATCTAGCTGTATTGTGCTGAAGTCTAACACATGAGACGGGTCTCCGACATACTTCCGGATTATAGATACATGGAACACCGGGTGAACCCCCGATAAACTGGGTGGCAAAGCAAGCATATAGGCCACCTCCCCAACTTTCCTAAGCACCTCAAAAGGTCCAATAAACCTTGGGATCAACTTCCCTTTCTTTCCAAACCTCATAACACCCTTCATAGGCGAAACCTTCAGCAACACCTTTTCACCTACTGAATAAGACACATCTCGGACCTTCCGGTCCGCATAACTCTTCTGACGCGACTGAGCTATGCGAAGTCTCTCCTGAATCACCTTCACCTTGTCTAAGGCATCTTGGACTAACTCTGTCCCCAACAACCTAGCCTCGCCAGGCTCGAACCAACCGACTGGAGACCTACACCGCCTTCCATATAAAGCTTCATACGGTGCCATCCGAATGCTGGATTGATAGCTATTATTTTAAGCAAACTCCGCAAGAGGCAAATAATCAGCCCATGAACCACCAAAATCAATGACACAAGCACACAACATGTCCTCCAATATCTGAATAGTACGCTCAGACTGCCCATCCGTCTGTGGATGAAATGCTGTGCTCAGCTCTACCTGTGACCCTAACTCTCACTGAAATGTCCTCCAGAACTGAGAAGTGAACTGGGTACCTCTGTCCGATATAATAGAAATGGGAACTCCATGCAATCTCACTATCTCATTGGACGAATATCTCTGCCAACCGCTCTGAGGAGTATGTAGTACACATTGGGATGAAGTGAGCTGACTTGGTCAGCCTATCCACCACCACCCAAACTCAATCAAACTTCCTCGCTGTCCGAGGGAGTCCACTAACAAAGTCCATAGTAATTCTCTCCCACTTCCACTCAGGAATATCAATACGCTGGAATACACCACCAGGTCTCTGATGCTCATACTTGACCTGCTGAAAGTTTAGACACCGAGCCACATGGCTCACAATATCTTTCTTCATCTTTCTCCAC
The DNA here is from genome assembly GCA_032618575.1 of Nicotiana noctiflora. Taxonomy (NCBI): domain Eukaryota; kingdom Viridiplantae; phylum Streptophyta; class Magnoliopsida; order Solanales; family Solanaceae; genus Nicotiana; species Nicotiana noctiflora. Next base: position 3,485 of record JASVEL010009954.1, read on the forward strand.
CAGTAATGCTGCTTCAAGTCCTGATACATCTTCGTGGCTCCTGGATGAATAGAATACCGCAAACCGTGGGCCTCCTCCAATATCAACTCACGAAGGCCATCAACATTGGGCACGCATATCCGGCCCCGCATCCGCAATACACCATCACTATCAATAGTGACATCTCTGGCATCATCATGCTGAACTCTGTCCTTAAGGACAAGTAAGTGTGGATCATCATACCTGGCGCTCTCGGATACGATCATATAAAGAAGAACGAGCTACTACGCAAGCCATCACCCGACCGGGCTCAGAAATATCCAGCCTTACCATCTGATTAGCTAACGCCTGAACATCAACTGCTATGGATCTCTCCCGAATTGGAATATACGCCAAACTACCCATACTAATAGCCTTCCGGCCCAATTGGCTTTCCCGGGATGATACAAGATAGTAATATCATAGTCTTTAAGCAATTCAAGCCATCTCCGCTGCCTCAAATTTAGATCTTTCTGCTTAAACAAATACTGAAGGCTGCGGTGGTCTGTATATAAATCACAAGATACACCATATAGGTAATGCCTCCAAATCTTCGAGGCATGAACAATAGCAGCTAACTCCAAATCATGAACAGGGTAGTTCTTCTCGTGGGGCTTTAGCTGACTAGAAGCATATGCAATAACTCTACCCTCCTGCATCAACACACAACCGAGTCCAACTCTAGAAGCATCACAATACACCGTATATGACCCCGAGGCTGATGGTAACACAAGTACTGGAGCGGTGGTCAAAGCCTCCTTGAGCTTTTGGAAACTCTCCTCACATTCATCAGACCACACAAATGGAGCATTCTTCTGTGTCAACTTAGTCAACGGTGAAGCAATAGATGAGAAACCCTGAACAAATCGGCGATAATAGCCTGCCAAGCCGAGAAAACTCCGAATCTCTGTAGCTGAGGAAGGTCTGGGCCAATTCTGCACTGCCTCGACCTTCTGTGGATCAACCCGAATACCATCACTGGACACTACATGTCCCAGAAAACCGACAGTATCAAGCCAGAACTCACACTTAGTGAGTTTTGCATAAAGCTTCTCTTCTCTCAACCTCTGCAATACCACTCTCAAGTGCTGTGCATGCTCCTCCTGGCTGCGTGAATATACTAGAATGTCATCAATAAACACAATCACAAAAGAATCAAGGTACGGCCAAAATACACTATTCATCAAGTGCATGAATGCAGCTCTGGGGCATTAGTCAACCCGAAAGACATCACCAGGAACTCGTAGTGCCCATATCGCGTCCTGAACGCTGTCTTCATAATATCCGAGTCACTGATCTTCAACTGATGATAGCCCGATCGAAGATCAATCTTAGAAAATACACTAGCTCCTTGGAGCTGATCAAATAGGTCCTTAATATGAGGCAATCGGTACTTATTCTTCACTGTTACCTTGTTCAGCTGCCTGTAATCAATACACATTCTCATTGTGCCATCTTTCTTCTTTACGAACAACACTGGTGCACCCCAAGGTGACACACTCGGACGAATGAAACCCTTATCTTAAGAGTTCCTGAAGCTGTTCTTTCAATTCTTTTAACTCTGCTGGTGCCATGCGATAGGGAGGAATAGAAATGGGCCGAGTGCCCGGCACCAAGTCAATACCAAAGTCAATATCTCTGTCAGGCGGCATGCCTGGTAGGTCTGCTGGAAATACATCCGAAAACTCCCTCACAATGGGGACCGAATCAAGACTGGGTGTCTCGGCCTCAACATTTCTAATGAAGGCCAAATAAGATAAACAAGCCCTTGCCAATCATTCGTTGGGCCTTTATATAAGAAATCACCCTGTCGGACACATAATCAGTCAAGCCACGCCACTCGATCCTTGGATTACCTAGAATAGCTAGTGTGACTGTTTTGGCATGACAACCAATCCATGCCTAGAATCACATCGAAATCTACCATGCCCAGTAGTAATAGATCAACTCGGGTCTCCAGACCCCCAATAGTAATAAGACAGGATCGATATACCTGATCCACAACAACAGTATCCCCCACTAGGGTAGACACATATACGGGCAAAGAAAGAATACCACGGGTCATACCCAAATAATGTGCAAAATAAGTAGAGACATAAGAATAGGTGGATCCGGGATCAAATAAGACAGAAGCATCCCTGTGGCGGACTGAGATAATACCTGAAATGACCGCATCTGAAGCACTAGCATCCTTCCTATCCGGAAGAGCATAGAAACGAGCCTGTCCTCCACCAGTACGATCCTCACCCCTAGGGCGACCTCTGGATACCTGGCCACCAGTCATAGCCGACTGTGTTGGCGCTGAAGAAACAGGAGTAGAAGACGAGGGCTGATCCCTCTGCTGAGACCGCTTACGAAGCCATTGAGGACACTCTCTCCTGATATGGCCCAAATCACCGCACTCAAAACAACGTCCTGAAGATGGAAGAAGGGGCTGCTGAGGACCCCTCGCTACAGACGAACCCTGTGCTGAGGAAGCAGGAGTAGAGCTTTAAGCTGGAAGAGCACTCAGTGCAGGCTGACTCTGCTGATGGCTCTGCTGACCCTGATACACCTGATGGCCCTAACGACCACGATCTGATGAAACCCCACTGGACTCTGCACGTCCAGACTGATGAGACCTGAAAGAACGACCCCTGCAATACTGGGGTTGGCCCCTAGACGGAGCACCACTGTAGCTGCCAGCGCCACGAGGCCTCTTAGCCCCTCTCTCCTCCCGCTCTCTGCGGCGATCTGTCTCAATATGGGGGGCAGCATCAACCACCTCCTCAAAGGTAACTACTGAAACTCTCTCCCTAGTCATCAATATACGGATGGGATAAATAAGGCCATCAATAAATCTCCAAATCCTCTCTCTGTCTGTAGGAACCATCCACATGGCATGACGGGCCAACTATGTGAATCTCATCTCGTACTGATTAACCGTCATATCTCCCTGCTTCAACCACTCGAATTGACGTCGCAACTCCTCTCTCTGAGATTGAGGCATGTACTTCTCCAAAAATACCGTGGAGAACTGCTGCCAAGTGAGGGGCACTGCCCCAGCGGGCCTACGCCTCTCGAAATCCTCCCACCACTGAAATGCTGCACCTGTGAACTGAAAAGTGGTGAATGAAACACCGCTGGACTCTAGAATACCCGCGGTGCGAAGCATGCGCTAACATCTGTCAAGAAAACCCTGGGCGTCCTCGCCCTCAGCACCACTGAATGCCGGAGGTTGTAGCCTCTCAAATCTCTCCAAACGATGCTGCTCATCATCGGGCATAGCTGGAACCATATAAGCAGGAGCTGGTGCAACGGGCGCAACTGGCTGGACTGGCTCGGGTGTGTGAGCCACGGTGCTGAAGTAGAAGGGCCAAATGATGAGGGTTGTCCCCTCTGCTGATATGACCTGGAGACAAGATGGGGACACTCTCTGCGGATGTGCCCAAACTCTCCGCACTCGAAGCAACTCCCAGGTGCTGGGGGCTGAGACTGAGGAGGACCCCTAGCACTAGAGTTGCCACCGGTGCTGGAATCTGACCCCGAGTCCGGTTAGCTGGTGGGTCAGCAAGTGCTCGTACTGCTGCCCTACCTCTACCACGACCACAACCTCTAGGGTGCCAATGGTGGTCGTCCGCCACGTCCGTTAGCTCGTGTTCTCGCTATCTGTGAGAGATTAGATTATGGAAAAATTTAATTTCATGGTAACACAAATCGCACGATATGAATCCAAGAAAATGAGGTTTTTCCTAAAGTTTCTGTAGCCCTTCGAGGATAGATACGGACGTCTACGTACCGATCCGCGAAAGCCTACTAAACCGGCTCATGACTCGCGAGTCCTAATAACCTAGAGCTCTGATACCAACTTGTCACGACCCAAATCCGGTCGTGATGGCGCCCAACAATGAAGCTAGGCCAGCCAGACCAACCATTTCTGATTACATCGAATACCAGTCCCAAATGGACAACCCAAGAAGAATATATGAGTTTAAGAACTCCAATAATAATAAATAAAGAACAAAATACTGACACTCCCAAAGATCCGGAGTCACAAGTCTAGAGCCTCTAACAAAACCCAACAGGAATAGAGAGTACTATATAGAAATACTCAAGTCCGAATACAAATACAAATAACAACTGGAAAGGAGAGGAGAAGCTAGGTTCTGCGAACGTAGGCAGCTACCTCAGCAACTCGATATGACACTGCAAACGCTGGAAATGCCTGTCTACTGCTCCTGAGTACCTGAGTCTGCACACAAAAGGTGCAGGGAGTAGGGTGAGTACTAAGTACTCAGTGAGTAATAAATATATACAAGTAGCTGAAAATAAGAAATCCACAGAATACCACAATATGAAGCTACACTACAGTCCGAATCTCCTACGAACTAGCATCAACAGTACAATTCAGCTACCACAGAGTAGTTTAACAAATAAAGATACAATGCAATGCACATAACCGCTTCGGCGTGTAGCCCGATCTAATTTAACGTTGACGGCGCTCACTGGGGGTGTGTACAGACTCCGGAGGGGCTCCTACAGCCCAAGCGCAATACTGTTGCGGCGTGCAGCCCAATCCTCATATCAACCACTGCGGCGTGCAGCCCGATCCATGCTCAGTCCACAATAAGCAAATAAGTCACAAAATAGGTAATTTGTTTTTCTTAATTCAAGTTTCCAGTTCATAATTTATGAAAAATACTTTAACTTTATTAAATTTTGCTAAAGCCAGTGACTTAGCATTTCAAAAGGTGATTTCAATTTCCAGGACTGAGATCAGTGATTTAAGCAAATATAGCTATTACATAAATATTGTCCTCTAAGAACACTACAGGTCGGCACAAGGCCCCAAGCAAGGCTTACAGCCCACAAATATATCAATTACAGTGTATTTCCAATACTAATAACACATTATTCACATCCGGTATGGACCAAGTCTCAATCCCTAGTCACAATCAATCCCGCACCTGCCACGGTGTGCGAGCCACGCCCTACTAGCGTCACAATATGCTAAGCCGGGGTTTCGAACCCTCAGGCTACCATATACACAAACTACTCACCTCTAGCCAGTCGTAGACTCGTCCGCGATGCCTTTTCCTTTTAATTTAGCTCCCTCGTGCGTAGAATCTAGTCAAACCACAATAATTATATCAAATACGGGTCAAAGAATCATAACCTATTTTAATTTACATGAAATTCGCATAAATACACCAAGTTGGTAAAACCCGACCCCGGGTCCACTGCTCGGAAAATTCCGAAATTAGTACCAACGCGACCCTCATCTCGCCACGAGTCCGTGCATATAAAATTTATCAAAATCGGAGTTCAAATGGCCTTCCAAAACTCAAAATCCCGTTTTCTATATCTAGGCCACATTTCTTCAAGATTTCAACTCAATTTCATGAAGATTTATGTTAATTCTACCATAAAATGATGTTTTTGAGTCAAGAATCTTACCTCCGACGAATACCCGATGATTTCTCAGTGTTTTCCTCGAGTTTTCTTCTCTCTAGGGCTCAAAATTGTGTTTTTGGGTATAAACCCGCGACCCCTCTGTTCTGTGATTTTATTCACTGCCAGAGCAATTTGCTCTACGCGTTCGCGTGATCTCCCACGTGTTCGCGATGCTCATTTTCTAGTTACTCTTCGCGAACGCGACGCCGACCACGCGTTCGCGATGCTCAAACTCCCAGCCGTCCAAAATTCCTTCTACGCGTTCGCGACTCCCAGTCACGCGAACGCGATGGTTCACTCCAACTGACCTACGCGAACGCGACACCGGGAACGCGATCGCGAAGCACAAGGCTCCTGGCCTACGCGAACGCGACACACCTGATCGTGAACGCGATGCATGATCCGCCTGGCCTTCACGAACGCGGCACATGCCACGCGAACGCGAAGGCTTAAATGCTTGGACAGAACCTGCAGTGTTTTCTGCAGATTTTTGCCAAGTCCAAATGCCCGGTTGATGGTCCGAAATCATCCCGAGGCCCCCGGGACCCCAACGAAAACCACCAACGTACTCCAAAACATGATACGGACTTGTTCCAATCATAAAAACACCATACTAAACATCAAAATCACCATCTACTCACGAATTCAAGCCTAAGTTTCTTCAAAACTTTCAAAACTAACATTCAATCCAAAACCCGATCAAACGATGTCCGAATGACCTGAATATTTGCGGACATATCCAAAATCACATAACGAAGCTACATAAATTGTCGGAATTCCATTCCGACCCCCGGATCAAAATATCACCTACCATCCGGTTTTTGCCGAAAATCAACCTTCGCCAATTCAAGCCTAAAACTACATCTGACCTCCGAATTCAATTCTGATTGCTTTCCTAAGTCATAAATGATCCCCGAAACTAGTCGAATCATCAGAATCCGATTCCGAGCACTCTAACTCAATAGTCAACTCTAGGTTGACTTCCCATATTCAAGCTTTCTTCAAACATGCTATTTGCTTCATTTTCAACCCGAATCACTCCTGACTCACCCGATATATTCAAATACTAATTTTAAAGCATAAGATATGTAAATGCAAGGTAACGAGATGGTAATTCCCGTAACGACGGGCCGGGTCGTTACACATTTGTGGTCCGATTTTGATGTTCTTGGTATGTATGTACTCGTGGGAGGATAAGAATTATATTGATTTGATTTTTAGCGGATTTTGAGAAGTGGACTCAAGGATCGGGTTTCGCCAATTTCGGGATTTTGAGTTTAATTTGATAATTTTCGTGTGGGCTTTGTCCCTTGGGCATGTATTAATGATATGATTCTGATTTTTGATAGATTCGAGGTGATTTGAGGACGAATCGAGAGGTATGTAATGATTGTAAATATTGTCTTGAGGCCATAACACCCCGGATTTCACATCATTGTTCCACTTTGAGGTTGCACACACGCTAGATGACGAGTGTATGGTCTTGCACAATTGGGGATTGTGACTTGATCAAACCCGTATGACTTCTGAGTCATGTATTTGATTGGAAACTATTTGATACTATTGTTTTTTAGAAAGTATTATCATGTTTTGAGATGAATGCCATATTTGAGCCTCGTGCCAACTGTTTGGACCCTTATGGGGCTATTTAATTCTATTCCTCACTGTTCTGACTTAATATTTGTACTCACTCATGCTCTATTTTAGTGATTTTATAACTTAGCCTTATTTACTCTATTTTGATACTAAAAATATTTTGGGTTGAACGCCCTATTTACTAATAGTTCGAGTGGCTTGTGTGGTGGATGGTTGAGAGAGAGGCTAAGGACCAGATTGTAAGTTGATGACTAAGAGTGAGGCCGACGGCCTGATTATGAGGTTGTTGACTGAGAGAGGCCGAGGGCCTGGTGGGAAGGTTTCTATATATATTTATTAATTGGTCTACACGCCGCAACGATATTATATATATTTGTGGATCAGGATGCACGTCGCAGCGATATTATACAGATATTGGATCAGGCTGCACGCTCTAGCGATATAGCGCTTGGGCTGTAGGAGCCTATCTTGAGTCTGCACACCCCCAATAAGCGCAATCAACTATATATATGGAGATGCATGCTGCAGCGATTTATGGATCGGGTTGCATGCCTCAGCGATTATTATGCTATCTATTGAGTGTGAGTGCTGAGTATGAGCGCTCACTACTGAGAGTTGAGTCATGAGTTAGTGAGCGGCTTGCCCGGTGGGCTACATATACATGTATGCGAGTGATGCTTTGCCTGATGAACTTGTTTTCTGGAGTTACTACTATATTCATATTTATACTGAGCCTCTATTTAAAATGTTAAACAAGTGTTTTGAACAACTTTCATTGAAACTGGAATTTTTATGAGATATTTGGAATTAAATTATTGATTTCGTTTTTATTAATTACACTATGATTTTCATGTTTTGTGATGTATATGATTGACTGAGGAGTCTACCCGAAGTGCTGTTTTGGTTTATTCTTGCTCGAGGGGCCGATTACGATTTTTATCACTTTCACTATAAATGACATCAAACCTTTGTTGAAGCTATTAGAAAGTTATTTTTCAAAGGATTTTACTAAAATTGGAATTTAATGAGATGATTTGATTTGTATCCGGTTTTGGAAACATACTGCACTTGCTGTGGTGCTATGACGTGGATTGTGTGATTTCTTACTGCTAAGTCTTTATTTACTTTTATTACTTACTGAGTTGGCATACTCACATTACTCCCTGCAGTTTGTGTGCAGATTCAGATATTTCTGAGTTTTCAGCATCTTTTGTGTATTTCTCTGGAGGTAGCAAGATAGTTGCACGGCGTTCGCAACCCTGCCCTTCTCCTTCCTATCCTAATTATTTATATTTCAGACTTAATTTGTATTAAGAAGACAATGTTAAGTTGTACTAAGTGGCTCCTGACTAGTGACACCAGATTCGGGTTGTGTTGATTGTATTTTCGTACTTGTTTTCACGTAATTTTCTTGATATATGAAAATGAAAGAATTGAGACTTAAATCTGTTTAGAAAAAGAGTAAATTTTGCAAAAGATCTTCCATGTGCTTCCTGTTGTTTCGGCTGGCCTAGTACTGTGATAGGCGCCATCACGACTTTGGTATTTGGGATCATGACACTTATGTCATCATCTTATAAAAAGGTTCAGATTAAAAGTACAAAGTGTAATGTCATGCCATCTTTATTTTGTATGTTTATCCTTCTTTATTGGTTGATGATTTATTTGACTGTCTTATGTTGTAGTTATCGTATCTTGTTTCCCTTTCACATTTTCCGCCCCAACTGTACTTATTAAATCTCTACTTTGTTGTTGTTTGATACATATATCTATGTTTGTATAGGTTTAATTACGTGAAAGTCCTATCATAGCCTCGTCACTTCCTCGTCGAGATTAGTTTCGATACTCACAGAGTACATTAGGTCGGTTGTACTCATACTACACTCTGTAATTCTTCTGCAAATTTTTGTACTGTTCCCAACTGTACGTGAGGTGCACTAACTTGGACGATCATTTAGAGACTTGAGGTAGATCTGCTAACGTCCACAAAAATCCCCTTCCTCTTTTCCCTTTTACTATTCATTTCATTTAAAATAGTTGTATTAATTTTAGACTCTATTTATCGAACTTCTAGTAGCTCGTGTACTCGTTACACGAGATTCAGGGCTATATGAGATATTTTGGTTCTTATGATTTTCTGCACTTTACTTTAGAATTTATTTTAGCTATTTTGGTTTCTTCATTATTATTTAATTTGAACTGTTAAAAATGGATAAGCTATTCTAACGTTAACTTGCCTAGCAAGTGAAATTTTAGGCATCATCATGGTCCCAAGGTGGGATTTCTATGATGTGACATAAATATTGTTATTTATCAACTACTAATATGATATTTAAAATACAAGTCATAATTGTTTTGCATATTGTAACTTGTGTGTGTGTATATATATAACATTAAATTAATTAGTATTTTATGTTGATAAATAAAGATAACATTTATACACTCTGATGTTTAAGAAATAAATAGGCTTAATCAATTAGTATTCAGATCTTAATACACATCTTAAAATTCATGTGTACTCATATTCGATGTCTTAATCTTAATACACATTTTGATATTCAGATACGTATTAAGATTCATATGTCTTAATCATTAAAAAAATAGGAATTAATAACACTAAATTCTACTTTATTGTGATCTAAAATCAAAGTCAAAACTATTCTGTCATTATCATTTTTTATATTATTCTATCGTTATTGTTATGTCAATATTTTAAACCAGCTTTTTGTTTAATTAGTTATGACTAATATATATATATATATATATATATATATATATATATATATATATATATATATATATATATATATATATATATATATATATATATATATATATATATATATATATATATATATATATTTAATTGAGGGACATAGACCAGTTACATGGAACACCCATTTAGCAGGAAATATGTTTTACTGCCTCTATTTTTTCTGGCTAAAAAGTTAAATGTTACTTTACAAGCTTAAAACAATCAAGAAGATCAAAAGGGTTAAATCATAACCAAATATAATAAACCTAGATATGAGATTGATATAGTTATGATATATGTAATGTTGCAAAATGAAGAACTTTAAGAACATTTGCTGGTGAAAATTCAGAAATAGAGAGAGTTGTATTATTAGATAATAACATTGATGCCTTTACAATGGGGAGGCCCCCTTTATATAGGAAGGGGCCTCCTTAACAGTAATAATAAGAACATTAGAGCGTAGTCGACGTCGTCTTAGTGAGTGATGTCGTCTGCGACCTTACGTCTATACTGTACCCCTGTTATAAGAGGTATACGAGGGAGGTTGTACCCTCTTGACGTAAAGACGTAAGGGGTCAAATTTGGCCCCATACAGTTAGTCCCTCAACTCGTTGAAGGCGTATGCGGCATACGTCTTCAATGGGCGGAAATGTCGAGCTCGTCCTTCGAAGAATTTGACCTTATTATGAGGGCGATGATGTGATCAGAAAAAGGGGGGAAGTACATTGCGTTGCCGATTCGTTGACACGTGGTCTACTTTCTGAACTGACGTCATAGCCGACATGTGTCATAATTATATCTGCTCTTGAGATGGTTCAGGGGGCGAATTGATATTATAGTTTCCTGTGCCCATTTCGAATCATGCTTCTTCGATTTCTATATATTTTAGCCCTATAAATAGGAGGAAGGCTCAATCTTTACCATCTTTCAAACTTCTAAGATTTCTTACTCCCTCTTTTTATCCTCTTTGAAGAAAACTGATATATTTTGCTTTAAAACCTTCTGTTTCTGTTGAACCAGTCTCTTAGCGGTCAGAACACAATTAATATAAACAATTATTCCGGCAAAACATGGACAATACAACAGTAAAGGCTAAGATAATACCCCATCAAGGGTTCCATCATCTTCGGATGGTGGGAAAAAGGCCCAAAACCTCTTGTCCCTCTCATTGTGGACAATGTTCTCCCTAAAGAGATTCATGCTTGAAGGGATTTCTGATGTGCCGGAGAAATTCGGCACATTTACATACTAATTGCTTAGATATTAGCTTGTTTTATTGCAAAATTTAGTCCATACTTATGTGATTTTGTGCTATTACAGATCAAGAGGAATAAAAGACCAAGGACACAAAAATGGAAGCAAAAAGACAAGAAAAGGGCAAAGTATTGCACAAACGCAAGTCTGCAGACCAATCTGCGGTCGCAGATTGCACATGCGGACCGCATAGTTGCGCACCAAATCGCAGAGCAAAATAGTGTCTGGAGCTAAAAACCATGTCAGGAATGTGAGTCATTCTGCGATCGCATAATCAACATACGGACCGCATTTCTGCCGCAAAATGAACAAGAAGAAAACCCAGGTTTCCATTATGCGGTGCCATCTGCGGTCGCACAATCACTATGCGGACCGCAGAATGGCAATGCGATGGAAGAACTAGCAGCTAGGGTTTTTAATATGCGACGCCGCCTCTCAGTATACGGACCGTAGACCTGTTATGCAATAGATCTCCGGTCGCAAAGCTGACCTGGAAGGGTAAACTTGTCCGATTTTTGTCCGAATTCGGTCCCTCTATAAATAGTTTTTAGAATCTTGTGTGGGAACATCTTGTGCAGACTTTACACTACAGTCCAAGACTTTAATATCTCTTCTTTTTGGAAGCTTTGGGTGAAGATTCTCTTACTTTGTAAGCATTTATGACATTTATTACACCTTGTATTTTATATTTTATCATGTGTGGCTAAACTTAAATACTAAGGTTGTGAACCCTAAATGGTTGTTATGTAAATGGGTGTTTAACATTGAATATATGCATAATGGTTGTTTGATATTTCTTTACTTCTCATTCTTCATTTATTGTTGGTGGTTGTAAACATTGACAAAAGCCATTTAAGTCTTACTTTGCTTGGGAAAGTGAGTTAGATTTTGGAAGAAGTAAATAAAAAAGACTCGAGGCCTTACACCTCGTTTAATAGAATCGCTTAGGGATAAGTGGGTTTTATTTGGCATCTATTGATTGTTATAAATTGTGACTCTTATACTCTTGGGAAAAAGTAAGAGAGGAAACACTATTCAAGTATTGAGAAATATTGGATAGTTGCATAGACATCAATTTCATATCAATAACCAACCCTTAGAAATATATCATATTAACACCGATAGCATTACACTTTAATTATGGGAACACAACCTTGGTTCAATCAACCTTATTAAGTACTACATCAAGCATTCAAATTAGTTATTGTTCTAAAACAACTCTCACTCATACTCTTGCTACTCTTACTACATTTTCATGTTACTACTAACGGAATAGATTTAAGATTCTAGTCGGGTAACACACTAACTCTAGTAATCGTTTCACACCTATTCCCTGTGGGATTCAACCCCAACCTCGTTGGATTACTATATTTGACACCGAACGCCTTGCACTAATTATCAAAGTGTAATTTGAGCGTAACAAATTTTGGCGTCGTTGCCGGGGAATACGGTTTTGAAATTACTCATTAGTGTGTACTTTACTTGATATCTAATTCTATTCCATCACACTTTGCTTTCTTTGCTTGGTGTGATAGGCTACAATGTCTGACTACGAGGATGAATGGGAGGAAAATCCTTTTGCGAATATCGATGAATATATCGATGACACAAATGCAATCGTACCCCTGCTATTGGTGCCTCAACGTTTAAGGTGGATCATGGTCTAATCCTCATGCTCAAGGTGGAAGGATTTTTTAGGAATTCCACCGATGATGACCCAACTCAACATTTAAGGAATTTTTTGGGAGTGTGTGCTATGCACAAACAAACCAATGTCTCGTAAGATGGTTTAATGTTGAGAGACTTCAAGTACTCATTGGCCGGTGATGCAAGGAGGTGGCTTCAAAACTTGCCACCCAATTCAATTCGATCATGGCCCGAACATGTCCGGGCATTCCTAGCAAAATGGTTCCCACAAAGCAAGAAGTCTGAGCTTAGAGACAAAATCTTCTTCTTTAAGCAACAACAAGGGGAGCATCTACATGAGGCTTGGGATCGCTTCAAACTATATTTGGTGAGGTCGCCAAATCACGGATTCCCTGATTCTATCTTGCTTGAGAAGTTCTACATGGGTCTTAATCCCATGAACCAAGTCATTACGAAGAATGCGGCGGATGGATCTTTTATGGATAAGTCTTTTGCTAGGGTAACTCAAATCCTCTACAAGATGGCCAAACATAATCAAGCATGGCATTCTTAGGATACATCCGGTGGAATAGCTTATGGGTCTCATTCTTTGACAAATTTGATCAAGGAAAACCAAGAGAGAGACCAAATCATTGCGGGGTTAGCCACAAATGTTAATGTGTTGACCAAGATGTTCACGGAAAATCAAACGAAGAAGGTCAACGTCATCGAGGATATGCCACCCATTCATAATGAAGATTTTGAAGAGGCTAATTAAATCAACAACCCCGAAGGAGGGTACCAAAGGCAATACTATCAAGGTCAAGGATCGCAAAAACAAACAACAACAACCCAGTATATTCCCACAAGGGATCACAAAAACAATGGAGGCCAAACCCGCAAGGGCAAGGCAACCAACAATGGAGGTATGACCAAGGTAGTTCACAACAAAGAAATTGGGGCAACAACAACAACTTTTCTAGCCGGAGTGAAAACCCCTATGTTCTTCCAAAAGGGCAACATTCGATCCAAGGGTCCTCTAATGATTCAAAATTGGAAGCTATGCTTGAGAGAGTGCTACAAAATCAAGAAAATTCCGATGCTTCAATGGGGAACATGGTCGAGGTCGTTGGCTCTCATACCGCCTCCATCTAAAAATTGGAGATGCAAATGAGAGACCTCTTCAAGGAGCAAAACCCCAAGCAAAAAGGAACACTCCCTAGTGAAACGATTGCAAACCCAAGAGGTAGTGGAAGTGGTCCAACCTCTCACGTCATGGCAATCACCACTAGGTGTGGAAAAGTGCTAACCGGAGAGAGTGAACACATGGTTGAAGATGTGGAGACCAAGCAAAGAGTTGAGGTTGAAGAACAAAAGGTTGTTGAGGTTGAAGAACAAAAGGTTGTTGTGGTTGAAGAACCAAAGGTTGTTGAAGTTGAAAGAGTTCCGAAAAAAGCTAAAGCACCATAAGAAGATTGGGAAGAGGAAAAGGAAAAGGGGAAAGAGTCATCAATACCTCTTCCACCTATTCCTAGGCCTCCTCCTCCATTCCCTCAAAGGCTAGCAACAAGGATTGATGATAGCAAACTTGAAAAGGTCTACGACATTCTCAAGCAATTGACGGTAAACATTCCTTTTGTGGAAGCTTTTCAAGAAATGTCGGGGTTTGCTAAGTACTTGAAAGATTTGATCGCCAAGAAGAAGACCACAAAGCATGAGGTGGTAAACGTGACTCACCGGGTTAGTTCTATCATTGCCACAACTCCGTTCCAAAAGAAGGAAGATCCAGGAGCCTTTACCATACCTTGCACTATTGGGGCGCGTGAATTTGCAAGAGCCCTATGTTACAATGGAGCTAGCATCAAGTTGATGCCACTTGCCATTTATAAGCAAGTGGGATTGGGTATGCCAAGACCAACAAGCATGATATTGCAAATGGCCGATCGTTCCATCAAGTGACCGGTAGGAATTGTTGATGATGTGTTAGTGAAAGTTGGGAAATTCCATTTGCCTGCGGACTTCGTAATTCTAGATTGTGCGGTTGATAAAGAAATCCCTATCATTTGTGGGAGACCATTATTAGCCACGGGAAGAGCACTCATGGATTCGCAGCGGAATGAGATTAAATTTCGGGTGAATGATGAAGAGGTTACATTTCAAGCAAGCAAGGGCATGAAGTTTCCCAATGAATATAAGAGCATTTCTATGATAGAAGCGGTTGATGAGATAGAGGATGCCGTGGAATTTAAAATGGAAGAACAATGCCTTGGTGAGGCATTGGCGGCTATCTTGGTAAATTTTGATGGGGAAGACATGGACGAGTACATAGAGTCGGTAAATGCATTGGAGGGTCTTGGATCCTATACTTACACGCCGGCAAAGCTTTCCCTTGACTTAGAGAACAGATCTACTCCCCCCCCCCCGCAAAGCCATTAATCATTAAGCTACCACAACTAGATCTCAAACCACTTCCTCCGCACATAAGGTATAAATTTCTTGGCTCTAATGATACTTTATGCGTAATTGTTTCTTCTTTGTTGAATGATGTGCAGGTGGAGCAATTATTGGAAGTCTTGAAGGAGCATAGGCAAGCTATTGGGTGGATAATCGCCGACATCCGTGGAATTCCCGCGGGTATTTGTGAACACAAGATCCAATTGGAGAATGACACTAAACCCAGTGTGGAGCATCAAATGTGATTAAATCCTTCAATGCAAGAGGTAGTAAAGAAGGTAATCATCAAGTGGTTAGATGCCGCAGTTGTTTACCCAATTGCTGATAGTTCTTGGGTGAGCCCGGTGCAATGTGTACCAAAGAAGGGAGGCATAATCGTGATTCAAAATGAAAAAATGAGCTCATCCCAACAAGAACGGTGACCGGGTGGAGAGTGTTGATAGATTATCGGAATGTCAATAGTGCAACTTGCAAGGACCATTTCCCTATGCCTTTTATTGATCAAATGCTTGATCGTCTAGGGGGAAGGGAATTCTATTGTTTTCTTGATGGGTATTCCGGTTACAACCAAATCAACATTGCATTGGAGGATCAAGAGAAAACAACATTCACTTGTCCCTATGGGAAATTTCCTTTTAGTCGGATGCCATTCGGGTTGTGCAATGCCCTGGCGACGTTTCAAAAATGCGTGATGTCCATTTTCTCCGACATGGTGGAGGATTTTCTAGAGGTCTTCATGGATGATTTCTCGGTTTTAGGTGATTCTTTTGAGCATTGTCTTGCAAATCTTAGACAAGTGCTTAAGAGATGCGAGGAGACGCATCTTATGCTAAATTGGGAGAAATGTCACTTCATAGTGGATGAAGGTATTGTGTTGGGGCATAAGATTTCTAAGCATGGCATTGAGGTTGACCGGGAAAAGATAGAGATCTTTTCCAAAATTTCCTCCTCCCACTTCGGTAAAAGGTGTTCGAAGCTTCTTGGGCCACGCCAGATTCTATAGGAGATTCATCAAGGACTTCTCAAAGATTGCACACCCCATGCGCAAGCTTCTTGAGAAGGATGCAAAATTTGTGTTTGATGACAAGTGCCTCAAAGCATTTAAGGAATTAATGTTGAAGCTCACCACGGCACCTATTATTGTCACTCCCGATTGAACTCTTCCTTTCGAACTCATGTGTGACACCAGTGGTGTAGCAATTGGAGCAATGCTAGGCCAACGCCACAACAAAATACTTCATCCAGTATATTATGCAAGCAAAACTCTCAATGGGGTGCAAATGAACTACACTGTCACTAAGCAAGAGCTTCTTGCCATTGTGTACGCTTTTGAGAAGTTTTGGGCCTATTTGTTGGAGTCCAAGGTGGTGGTCTACATAGATCATGCGGCTCTTCGATATCTCATGGCGAAGAAAGATGAAAAACCTCGACTAATTGGTGGATTCTCTTGTTGCAGGAATTTGACTTTGAAGTCAAAGATCGCAAAGGTACACAAAACCAAGTTGCGGATCACTTATCAAGGCTTGAGGAAGCAGGGAGACCTAATGAAGAGCTTGACATAAATGATGCATTCCTCGATGAGCATATATTGTCACTCTCCAATACCATTGCTCCATGGTATGCCGACATTCCTAATTACATGGTGAGCGATCTCATTCCGGAAGGGTTAGAATCTCATCAAAAGAAAAAGTTCTTGAGGAATTGTCGACAATACTATTGGGAGGAGACCTATTTATTTCGAGTGTGTGCTGACAACATCATCCAGAGGTGTGTACCAAAAGAAGAAATTATACCAATCCTCAAGGCATGTCCTGACTCATCTGTTTGGGGACATCATGGAGGCAATAGAATGGCGGCTAAGATTCTTGAGTGTGGTTATTATTGGCCTTCCATCTACCATGATGCAAATCAATTTGCAAAAGCTTGTGATCAATGTCAACGACAAGGTTCAATCTCCAAAAGGCATGAAATGTCAATGCAATATGTGATGGAGATAGAAATCTTTGATGTATGGGGAACTGATTTCATGGGCCCCTTTGTGAGCTCTTATGGAATGAAGTACATCTTGGTGGCAGTGGACTACATTTCCAAATGGGTTGAAGCCGTTGCCTTACCAAACAATGAGGCAAGGAGTGTGACCGCCTTTTTGAAGAAGAACATATTCACTCGGTTTGGCACCCTTAGAGCCATTCTTAGTGGTGGTGGATCACACTTTTGCAACAAGGCATTTGCGGGGCTACTTGAGAAGTATGGTGTCAAACACAAGGTGGCCACACCATATCATCCGCAGTCGAGTGGTCAAGTGGAGGTCTCTAACCGAAACATCAAGAATATTCTAGCCAAGACTATGAATGCAAATAGGACTGACTGGTCAAGAAGATTAGATGATGCATTGTGGGCATACCGCACGACCTACAAAAGTGCTATTGGTACTTCTCCTTACCGAATCATTTTTGGTAAAACATGTCATCTAACCGTTGAGTTAGAACACAAACCCATGTGGGCATTGAAGAAGCCAAATCTGGAATGGGCTAAGGCTGCAAACTTGAGGTTAACGCAACTAAATGAACTGGAAGAATTCCGGTTCCATGCTTATGAGAGCGCAGCTGTGTACAAAGAACGGATGAAGTTTGTCCATGACAAAAAGATCTTGAAAAGAGAGTTCAAGGCAGGTGATTTGGTCTCACTCTTTAACTCAAGTCTAAAATTGTTTCCGGGAAAACTTAAATTGAAATGGTCCGGCCCCTTTATAGTGGTGAATGTCTCTCCATCTGGAGCGATGGAACTGGAAACAACAGACGGGTCCAAGACATTTAGAGTGAATGGCCAACGTATCAAGCACTACTTGGGCATTGATGGTGAAAAGAATGTGGTGGAGTAGCTGGATCTCAAGGATGGTCCTTACCCTGTGAAATTGAAGTAATTAGTCATGTCATGTCGCGATGTTAAATCAAGCACTGCGTGGGGCAACCCATGGGTGGTAACACCGTCTTTCTTTTTTGCATTTTCTTTATTTATTTGTCTTCTTTACAACATCTGTTGAAGTGTAGGGAGCCCAAAAGGTCTCAATACTTGTTGGACAGGCATGAGCAGATGAAGGGACAACATGTTGAGAAAAATGCGGTGGAAATGCGGTCGCAGAATTGATCTGTGGTCCGCAGATTCACCACACAATGAAACAAAGAGTTGGCCAAATTGGGTGCTCAAATGCGACCGTTCTGTGGTCCGTATGTTAGTTCTACGACCGCAGAATGGACCGCAGAACTAAACTGAGAATTGGCTTTGTTGGCTATTAGAATGCGACCATTATGCGGTCCGCAGGTCAGATCTGTGACCGCAGAGTGGTTTGCAGATTGGTTGTCGCGATTCAACATATCTCCCAGGTATGTCCCTATTACGCTTCAGTACAGAACCAAAAAAAATGAGATAAAAAGAAAAAAAAGAGAAGAGAGGCAAGATCAAACCCATGCAAGGCGAATAACCAAGTTCTCCACTGACCTTCACACTCTGCATCTGGTATGTACTTCCATTTCCATCTCTGTCGTTAAAGTTTTGAGCAAAAAAAAAAAAAGTTTTGGGGAACTCGTCGTTGGTTTGGTTGAATGTTGCTAAAATAGGGTTGAATTGGGTTTAAACGTGCTGTGGGTAAGGAATTGGTAGAAGAATAGGGTAGCCATGGATGAAAAATAGGACCCCTGTCTTAGAACGATTAGTTCTGCGGTCCGCATGTCTGATATGCGGACTGCATTTTCATCGCAAACCTAACCTTAGGTTAGCTGGGGATAACAACGTCTGCGGTCATTATGCAATCACATAGTTGATCTGCGGTCCGCAAACCCGCCGCAGAGTGAAACAGAGACTTGGGAATTTCTGGCTTATCAAATGCTCATTCTGCGATATGTCTGCGGTCTGCATAGTGGCTATGCGACCATAGATATCATTGTAGATTGACACTGTTCTCAAGCTTGAATTTTTGCGGTGACTATGCGGTCCGCAGAGTGGTTCTGCGATCGTAGAGTTCACCGCATATCTGTGTTCTTAGCTCATTTCCTTCATAGAAAGAATGTTGTCGCAGAATTGATCTGCGGTCCACAAACCCACCACAGAGTGACATAGAGACTTAGGAATTTTCTGGCGTATCAAATGCTCATTCAGCGATATGTGTGCGGTTCGTATAGTGGTTATGCGACCACAGATATCATCGCAGATTGACACTGTTCTCAAGCTTGCATTTTTGCGGTGACTATACGGTCTGCAAAGTGGTTCTGCCATCGCAGAGTTCACCACAAATCTGTGTACTTAGCTCATTTCCTTCCTATCTCTTCTCCTAATATCTGTACTAACAGTGCATCCTTTACAGATATGGCTCCAGCACAAAAACGGCTCACAACAAAGCCCCCTCTGGCTAAAAGACAAACGGTGGACCCGCCACAAGAATCAAACCCGCCAACCTGTGGAAGCAGATATTGGGCCTAGGGTTGGTATACATGTCGAAGCAAGAAGAAAACAAGCGGCTGAAGGAACTGCGTACCATCTCGGCTGGGGTATTGAGGGCTCGAGGGAAAAATACAAAGCTGGGCTCGACCGGAGAAAACTCCTTCCGAAAAAGCAATTTAGTCTCAATGGCATGAAGGAAAAATACCCGCACATCCTTGCAAACCTTAAGCGGAGGAAATGGATGGGTTTCACCCCCTTGCCACATACAATGAGTCACTAGTTCGGGAGTTTTATGCCAACTACGGAGCTTCCTGAACCAAGCACCACAAGCGGCAGAAGATGTACCTTGACAAGGTGGACGTTCGGGGCTTTACAGTCAAGTGCAGTGCCAAGGCCATCAATTGGATTCTTCTCCCAGAATGGGAAGAGGACACATCCACAGCGGAGTACAAGGACAAATTTGCCAACAAGGAGGGTGAAAGAAGCTGGATTGCCTCAGTCATAGCTATTGGGACCACTGCATGGATACAACTTGGGCGAAAAATTTACAAGGAGAGCTTCTCACGCGAGGGAAGATATTGGCTTGCATTTCTTGCATCCAGGCTGATCCCAACCCATCATGACACCGATATTGCCATTGAGAAGTCCCACCTGATTGCTTGTATAATGCAGGGTATCAAAGTGAACATGGGGGAGATAATCTTTCAAGAGATGGGTCGACGAGCAAGGCAAGATGCCACTTCTCTCCCATTTCCATCCTTGATCACTGCCCTATGTCATCCTGCTCAAGTTCCCATTGATCTCCAGTGGGATGCTATAGGTCAGGAGCAAGGGATCATATATATCAACCGCCTTGGTGATGCTGTGATACCCCATGCGGCAGTAGTTCAGGAGGACCTCCTTTCATCCCAGCCTCCTGTCACTCAGGCTGATGCTGCACAGTCCTCTACTCCTCCGACGGATCCCACTTCCACCACTGCCCAGACTACTTCTACCACTGCTCAGACCTCACAGGCTACTCCGGAAGTCTCAAAGCTTGGTCGGTTAGCTACACATGCAAATGCCAAGGTTGACCAGCTTGTGAAGACTTTGCCCAATTTGATCAAGCAGGCCCTCACCCCCATGCAGTCAGCTGTAGCAGACATTCAGCAGAAATAGGCAGCATACGCAGAGCGGCTGCAGGGACTTGAATTGTGGGTAGAGAAGCTGGAACGGGGAGAAGTGAGTGGTTTGCACGACCTCAAGAAAGAGGTTGCCCTTATGAAAGTCGATTTCCAAAAGATGCAGAATTTGGACTTTGACATTTCATCCCTCTTTCCTATGGAGGGTGACAAGGGTACAGTTGTGGTGCATGATTTAGGCCTTGACTTCACCAACCTGATGGCCGACCCTGTCATTCCCACTCCTGGAGACTCACAGGCCCCAGCTCCTACTGGCCCGATTGACATTGCCTCTGATGAGGAAGATGATGGAAAGAGCGAGAGTGACGACGAAGAAGATAGCTCGGGGTTCTCCAGTGATGAAGCCCCTCAGACTGTTGATAAGGGGAAGGCAGCTGCTCCAGCTTCACCTCAGGATGATGATGCTGCTGATGAGGACGAGCGTGCATAGATTGAGGTTGCCCTGCAGAGATCCTTGATAGACAGAGGGGGCCCTACAGCTCAAGTAGCAGCCCTTTCTACATCTGATGCATCCAGCAGCTCTCAGGCGCCAGCTGAGGACACAATACCTCCAGCATCAGTTCCAGCTTCAATGCTAGTCCCTTCTCCTACACCAGAGCATCCACCAGCAGAGGAGATCACACTCTCGAGTGAGCCCACGCCAGTCCTCATAGCTACACCAGAGGGTGATCACCCCGGCACTCAGCCAGCTGGCGACTCCCATAGCACTTAGTGTGCCTCAGGGAGTCTTCCCTCAAACTCTACTTTTACTTTTATGCATTGGGGACAATGCATCATTTCTAGTGAGGGGTGGGGTACCTTGGTGTGATTTTTTGTCTTATATATAGTGATGCTTTTTGTGCTTATGCGTATCAAAATTTGTGTACATTGGTATGACTTTGGTATATAAAGCAATGTTTTGATGATATTTTGATTTGTTTGTGTTGATTAGTTAGTAAATCAATTCCTCTTGGTTTTCTTTGTCTGATTCTTTTCCAAGAGTGTAATAGTAAAATCAGAACCTTGGGTGTAAATCAATGTGATCAGTTTAGTGGAGTTGCTCAGTGTCAAGCATGTGTATTAGTACATAGAACATATCCTCCTATAGTCATCTTTGTCGACTCGTCCCAATGATAGATAGATTGATGACTGTCTTAAGGGAACTTGTCTCTATGACTAATTTTGTGAATCTGAGGCTCATTCTGTGACTTTATGGCAGCCCATAAAAGCTTTGAATTGCAAAATAGTTGCTTGAAATGCTAAACAATGTGAATGAAGTAGTTCATGTACGATGCGTGTGCGAGTTCTCTATTTGTATATAATTCTTGTGTCTACTTCTATCATCTAGAACTTGCCTGGTTGGTCTTTCAATACTAATGATAGTATGTTTGGTTGGAGGAATGATCTTAGGCATTCATTGATTTATTGGTATAACCTCTTTAGCCTTTCAAGCCTCCCATGCACAGATAATATCACTAGCACCCATTTTGAGCCTTTAAACCTTTCTTTGGCTAACTTATTACAAACCTTTCCCTTTTGCGAAGTAATTCCCTCTCTTGGACCTGACCCTCCTTGAACATCGAGAATGAGGCTAAAAGCCTAAGTTGGGGGTGGGGTAAAAGTAGAAATGGATAAGGTTGTGCATTGAGTCCAAGACCACATACCTCAAAAAGTGTTTGTATTATAGCATTCAAGCTCCAAAAGAAAAAGAAAAATGAAAGCAAAAGTTAGTCTATTTACATATGTGTATAAAAAAACGAAGAGAGAAACATGTGTATGTGTATGTACATAAATTGTGGAGCGTTGAATAAAAGTAAAAGGAGGTATGTAAGGTGGGTCCATGTTGGGAACTAGATACTAATGAGGTTATGAGGGTTGAAGAAAATCAAAGTGCAAAAGAATGGCACTTGTCAGTAATGTTCAAGGAGGGTGAAGTCACTTGTACCCAGATGCTTATCCGACCTTCCCTAAACCTTCATTACAAGCTTAAAAAGTCCTTGTGGGACCTCCAACCGATCATTCTTGAATAAGTGGCGAATTAAAATAAAGGCAAGCCTATGGTATGACATGTTGTGGCACTTGAAGTTCCTTCTGAGCGTGAGTGTTCTTTTTGAGCTGTCCTTGTAAATGTTGTAAATATTGTGAGTTTGGGACATCATTTCTGGTGAGAGTGCATGAACTGCGGAATTTAACTAAGTTGAACCTTTTTGAGTCAAACGAAAATGCATTCAGCTGAGGGTAACACTTAGTCACAATATGAGGCTCAGAGCTTGCATGATTGGTCTGTTTCTATGTGCATACTTCTAGTCTGGGAGGAGTGGTGCGATTGTTTAAGTACATGCTTGAAAAACTGGCAATGAACACTATCTTGTGTCACTATTGTTTTGTGTTTGTGAATAAAGTTTGGCATAGGTATGTTCTGCTTGCTTGAGGACAAGCAAGAATTTAAGTTGGGGGTGTTGATGTGCCGGAGAAATTCGGCACATTTACATACTAATTGCTTAGATATTAGCTTGTTTTATTGCAAAATTTAGTCCATACTTATGTGATTTTGTGCTCTTACAGATCAAGAGGAAGAAAAGACCAAGGACACGAAAATGGAAGCAAAAAGACAAGAAAAGGGCAAAGTATTGCACAAAGGCAGATTTCTGCAGACCAACATGCGGTCGCAGATTGCATATGCGGACCGCAGAATTGCACACCAAATCGAAGAGCTAAACAGAGGATGGAGCTAAAAACCATGTCGAGAATGCGACGTATTCTGCGATCGCACAGTGAACATGCGATCCGCACTTCTGCCGCAAAATGAACACGAAGGAAACCTAAGGTCAACTAAACGGTACCATGTGCGGTGGCTTCTCTAGATGCGGACCGCAGATCTATTATGAGGCAGATCGGCGGTCACAGATGGGACCTGGAAGGGCAAACTTATCCAATTTTTGTTTCGAATTTGGTCCCTCTATAAATAGTTTTTAGAATCTTGTGTGGGAACATCTTGTCTACTCTTTACACTACATTCCAAGACTTTAATATCTTCATCTTTTTGGAAGCTTTTGGTTGAAGAATATTTTACTTTGTAAGCATTTATGACATTTATTACACCTTGTATTTTATATTTTAGCATGTGTGGCTAAACTTAAATACTAAGGTTGTGAGCCCTAAATGGGTGTTATGTAAAT
This sequence comes from Nicotiana noctiflora, assembly GCA_032618575.1. Lineage (NCBI taxonomy): Eukaryota > Viridiplantae > Streptophyta > Magnoliopsida > Solanales > Solanaceae > Nicotiana > Nicotiana noctiflora. Next base: position 27,397 of record JASVEL010009954.1, read on the forward strand.
GGGTGTTTAACATTGATTATATGCATAATGGTTCGTTGATATTTCTTTACTTCTCATTCTTCATTTATTGTTGTTGGTTGCAAACATTGACAAAAGCCATTTAAATCTTACTTGCTTGGGAAAGTGAGTTAGATTTTGGAAGAAGTAAATAACAAAGACTCGAGGCCTTACACCTCGTTTAATAGAATCGCTTAGGGATAAGTGGGTTTTATTTGGCATCTATTGATTTTTATAAATTGTGACTCTTAGACTTTTGGGAAAAAGCAAGAGAGGAAACACTATTCAAGTATTGGGAAATATTGGGTAGTTGCATAGACATCAATTGCATATCAATAACCAACCATTAGAAATATATCATATTAACACCGATAGCATTACACTACATTTATGGGAACACAACCTTGGTTCAATCAACCTTATTAAGTACTACATCAAGCATTCAAATTAGTTATTGTTCTAAAACAACTCTCACTCATACTCTTGCTACTCTTACTACATTTTCATGTTACTACTAACGGAATAGATTTAAGATTCTAGTCGGGTAACACACTAACTCTAGTAATCGTTTCACACGTATTCCCTGTGGAATTTGACCCCAACTTTGTTGGGTTACTATATTTGACACCGACCGCCTTACACTAATTATCAAAGTGTAATTTGAGCGTATCAAATTTTGGCGCCGCTGCCGAGGAATTCGATTTTGGAATTACTCATTAGTGTGTACTTTACTTTATATGTAATTCTGTTCCATCACACTTTGCTTGTTTTGCATGGTGTGATAGGCTACAATGTCTGATTACGACCGACTGGGATATTGCACCTTTTATGAATACCCGTTTTTGATCGGGTACGGTCTCCCAGTTTATCCCCCATGGAGGAGCTCTACCGCTTCTACGACGTATGCCCAGCTTAGCTCACTCCCCACACTTGGAAGGTGTGTTGTATTATGACCACCTATGCGACCAGGGACGGACTCAGCGTTTTAGTCTATCACTTATTGTAGTTATTTAGCTTTGGCTATATGAGGGGTACTATGTTGCAACTAAAGAATCGTGGCACGAAGGGCCTGGTCGTCAAGGCCGATGACAAGACCAACCGCCACTTCCTGCCAAAAAGGCTCGGTCATAACTGTGAGCACATGATTTTTGCACCGGGCAAACAATTCCAAAATTAAAATAAATATATTTTTGAGTGCAATTGCATGCCTTGTTGGAAATTGAATGCATTTTATGTGTTTGAATAATTGGAAATTAGAAAAAAAAAGGTTAGGTTAAGTACTTACTTTGTTTGAATTAATTAGTTTTAAGAAGAAAATCATCAAAAATAGTTTTAAATAGTGGAAATTAGGAAAAATAGTAGAAAAATTGCAAAAAATATTAGATAATTAGTGTAAGTAGGAAATTAAGTTTTTCTAATAATACAAAAGAAAAACAAAACAAAAATACAAAAGAAGGTACATAAAAATAATTTAAAACAATCAGAAAATACAAAAATACATGTGGGTTTAAGTATTTTGGGCCAAAAAGACCTGAATTAAAAGGCCCAAATGCATTGGCCCAAGGTAACCGGTCCAAGCTCATCAAGGAGAATTGATCTCAGCCGTCCATCAGGCCAAATCCAATGGCCAAGAAGTAATCCGGAATTAATTCAAAAAATGAAGGTGAGATTCAATCTCCACCGTTCAAACATGCTGAATCCAACTGTGGAAATAATTGGCCGAAATTAATGGTTTAATTAAATAAATAGGATTGATCTGAACCGTCCGCTTAGATGATCTGATGGTCGAGACCTTTGGTCTCCTGAGTAGCCAAACGATGCTGTTTATGTAACGCGTTTGACGACCGTTGATCTTCATCAGATCAACGGTCCAGATCACCTTGTACTCCCCGCCTATATAAGGGCCTTGTCTGAAGAGACGACCATTCTTTTTCAATCCCCCTCGAACCCTAGCCGCCCTTCTCTCCAAATCTCTCCTCTCTTTTTCGTCTTCAACCTCCAGCAAACCCTAGCCGGCCATGGCGGCCACCACTCTCCACGGTGGTCGTCGGCCACCCCCAACCCCTCTCCTATCTCTTTTCCTTCTTCTTCTTCTTCTTCTTCTTCTCCGACCAAACCTTAGAAAACCCTCAAAACAGACCCCTTCTTCAAAACTCCGGTCACCGGAACCTACCACCGGTGACCATCCAAACCATGAACCACCACTCCAAACCAACGCCAATCGGACCGCCCTGGTCCGATCTATCTAACCCTACCACTCACCCCCTTCAAACATACCCAGAACTCCTCGAATATCCCAAAAAGGGTCGCAGGAAACCTAACTCCGGCGACTCAAAATTTTAACCATTTCAAGATCTATACTTTACCCTCTCCCAAACACCCCACTCCAAATAAAATACCCAAAAAACTTCATCTTGGAGTCTAAAATGAAAAACCAGAAAAGAAATAAAGAAAAAGAAATAAAGAAAAAGAGCATGAAAGATACTGAAAAAGGGAGTGAAAAGAGTGAAAAGGGAAGCTCAGGGGACCGGCCCTGCAAGCTAAGTCCCCTCCCTCTCTATTTGTTTTACTTGCTTCCTTTTGTTTTTATTTTTATGCTTTCTTCTGTGTTATTCTCTTGTTCTGATTGTTTTTTTTCTCTTCCTTGAAAGATCTATTTAGTACTAGGGTTTTCTTTTCATCTTGTTCATCTTCATGTTGTTCTTCTGTTTTGTTTGTTTCGATCATGTTTAGTTTCTTTGGTCTTGAAAGATCTATCTCGATTCACTTTTCTTCCTCATTTGTTGGGTATATTTTGGTTCCTGATCTGTTAATTTTCAATAACATGACTGTTCTTCTTTTATGATTCCTTGCATGTTTAGTTTTCTAGCCATTTTTCTTCATCTCTTATACTAGGGTTATCTCGTTGTTTGGATCTTGTTTTGATTCTCTATTTGAGAACCTGACTTGAATATCTTTCTTCTATCTTTGTCTCTATCCTCTGTTAGTATTAGGCTTCTCCATTTTTTGTTTGCATGTTTAAGCTTTTAATCTCATTCTGTCTTAATCTTCTCTGTTAGCTCTCGACAGTTTGAATGATTCTTATCTTCTGTTTGTCCCATGCTTAGTTCTTAGGGCTAGGATTAGCTATTGGTCCCTTATGTTAAGTTTGAATGATTCTTCTTTACTGTCTCCTCATGACTCTTTTATCCTTTATTTTGTGGTCCTTGTGTCCAAAAATGAGTCATATTTCACCTATTATTAACTGTTTGTGAGAGTTTAGCTTCTGTGTATGTCTATGCCATGAACCTTGAAGGTTTTGAGGCCCGATTGCGTTCAGCAAATGGGTGCAATTACCCAAGCCAAGTCTCAACTTGAGACTGGTTAAGTTTTAAATAGTTTAAATACAAAAATAAAGCAGGCTAGTCCTGCAATTAGTTTTAAAATGAACTAAAAGGGTTAATTAACTGAAAATGAAATAAAAAGAGGCTAAGTTCTAAATAATAGAATTGGCTAGTCCTTAAATGCCAATGCAAGGACTGGCCATAGGTTAAATGAGTCCCAAAAGTTGAATACCAGACCTAGGTAGGTCGGGTAAAACAGCCAAGTCATTAAGGGGCATAAAAGGAAGCCAAAAAGGTAAATTGGTAAATAGTTTGAACCATGTGGGGTTAAGGGAGTCATTTGTACCCCTAATTTCTGCAATTTTGCAGAAGTTTAAGGGTATAATGGTCTCCCTAAAAAGGCAAATCTGTAAAAATCTTTAACCCCAAGGTTATATTAGTAAAAGGCCCCAAAAGGGAATCTTTAGAACCTTCCAGCACATGCTGGAAGGGTTTTGATAACAGATTTTGGGGGCTTAAGTGCAAGTTTTATAATTTTAAGAGGGGAGAAGTGGGATTTAATCCCAAACTTTCTCCCCAAGTCATCAGCCCTTCCCATACTTATAAATACTCCTAAAAAGAGTGAATCAAGGGCTGGCTTTTGAAAGAAAAGTTCAGAGATAATAGCATTAATATAGCAATAGTCCTTTTCCAGGCATTTTTTGAGTGAAAGCACTTGATATTCAACTGTTCTCGTGGTTTTCTGTTTGAGATTTGCTTGGATTCTCATTTTTGCTGTTGCTGTGGCTTTCTTGTTCGTTGATATTCAATCCGTCCCTATTGCATTTGGCTGTTCGAGTCTCTCTGCTGTGCTTATTTCTTACCCCTAGACTCATTGGCTTTTCTTATTGTTTCAGGTACTCTTCTATTCATTAGAAGCTGTAATGGCGGGTTGATTGAATGAGAAATGAAGATTCAGCTTAATTTTGTGATATTATATAGTCTGTAGTTTAAATGTTGTTATTAGTTTAAATCTGTAGTTTATTTGTGTTGTAGTAGATAGTAGTAGAAGAAACAAACACCAAACATTGTAATAGTTAGTAATATGGTAGTAGTATAGTCATAGTAGCATGTCACACCTAGTTTAAATAGGTAAAACCTAAAATATAAGTAAACAAATCACAGTTTCAATTCGCTAATAACTGTTGTTTCATAGATAACTTCGTAAACCATCACCACTTAGCTAATGTCATAGATTTACACTTGAATAAGGGATAAAAATGTTAGATCGGGTAGTGACTTTTGAATAATTTAGTTAATAATTTGCTAATGAGCTGAGTTGAAGCGAAAGCAGTAGTTTTAACTATGATAAGTCTTTGAGCCACTAGATGAAAGAATTTAAGTTCTGTTAATGAATGTTTAAGCTGTTAGAACTATGTTCGTGTGATTAGTCTACTTGTAAACTAAGGCTCATATGTGATTAAGTTTCTTTATTGATAAAAGGAAATAATTAGGCAGTGAAATGGCTTAAGTAGGATAGATCTGAGATGATGGGAGGTTTAATTCATAGTAAAACCAGTAGTATAATTATGTAACTGTGATCAACTCATTTAGTTTTTTTCCAGGTTCCGTAAATAGTTTGTTGAATCATTCTAATCTGATCAAATCTCGTAGACAATTAAGTTGTGATTTTAGATCTTTCAACTAATAAGTAATTAGACATTAGTATAAATTCTTAATTATGAACTGATAGTGATGACAATTTGTTGAGCTCTCATGTACATAGACAATTGACTTAGAACTACTGTTTTGTGTACTGATTTCCTTAGTGATAAATAAAAATGCTAATTGATTTCTTATTGGTTCCAGATGTGTACTTTCATTTATTTACTCATATAATGTTATTCTTATTTGGCTTGGGCCCAATACACATCGCGGGCCTGAACCAGGGCATAAAGCCCACAGTACCTTTGCACAAGGGTTTAGGAATAGCCTGGGTCTGTGAGACCCAAGCAGATGCGATACCCAATTGAGTAAGGAATCAAGATTCCAGGCCCAATGAAGAAAACAAAAGGGGCCAGGGCTTAATACTGAAATACCATATACGGTTAAGGAAAAAACATATATAGAAAATATAGTTAGATAAGTAGAATTGGACTTTTAACAAATAATTGGGACGAGCCTCGCACGATGTTAAACAAGCGGGCCCCCCTTTAGTAATAAGATAACACAATTAGATCCGGGAAGACTAATAGTAAATTCCATAGTCTTACCCAAAATAATTCAAAGCCGATAGACCGTTTAGGGCACGACTTAATACAGTTTCCTATGAACGAGTGTGTACAAGAAATAATTTTATTTTGAATATTTTGGAGTAATTCTCATGTAGGGCAAAAATCACGTGCTCACAGTTGCGGTGTGACTCGAGGTGTGTTTTCGCGATGTCGTAATTCTATAAAATATTAAAGTAAAAGCACATATATGTTGTTAAAATCTGTAATGAGTCAAACAAGAGTCAAGAACGACGATTGAGCGATCGTGCTAAAACCACGGAACCCGGGAATGCCTAACACCTTCTCCCGGGTTAACAGAGTTCCTTATCCAGATCTTTGTTTCGCGGACATTAATAAAAGAGTCAAATTCCTCGGATTCGGGATTAACCGGTGACTTGGGACACCATTATTTTCTCAAGTGGCGACTCTGATAATTCAAAACAAAATCCCGAACCGATTGTCCTTTAAGTGGAAAAACTCCTTCCTCTATGTTATTATATCCGTCTCGGGTATTTGAACATCGAGGTATACCCTACAAGCGCACATATTTTTGTGTCCTCTACGGGGGTAGTAAAAAGGGAGGTGTGTGCTCTGGCAACTCTGCTGGGGACCCCAACCCCGAACTTCGGTTTCAAGGTTTAAGAACTCGAGCTCCTTAGAATTGCCGTTCTTGATATTGTTTGACTTCACTATATGATTTGAACAACATGCTATGTGCTTTATCGCTTTGATACTACGTGGATTGTATATAAAAATTGTGCCGAAAACCCTTCTCTTCTTCACCCCCGGGGATGTGCTTACTGGTTGAGACTCCCCTTTCTGTTAAAGTCACCTCAAATTAAGAAACAAAGGCCGGATAAGTTACAAAGCCGATTGACTCCGCGAGTCACCGGTACGTAGCCCCCTCCTCGATTCGAGTTGTCCGCTCGAGTACACGGTCTAGCACTCTATGAAATTATAAGATGTTGAACATAGGTCTAGGATGATTATTTGCATCATATCTGACTTAGGGGACTCGACACAGGGGTTGGGTCCGTCTAGGACAGGTGACCCGGTAATTAAAAGAACGTGCATATTATATGTTGCATTTTTATTGTCCTTGATCGTTATGCAGACCAGCAAAATTCCCGAGGATAGAAAAGAGTGTTGAAAAGAAAAAAAGAGAGAGAGAAATAAGAGTTAGTAAAAATGGGTATCCAGAAAATCCGGAAATTTGAAAAAAAATTGGTTTTTGTTGTTGAAATAATTGGTCAACTAATCTGACCGAACTACGCAGGTTTGATTCTCACCATTAGGTGGGATACGTAGGCAACCCTTAAACGGGTCCAACCACACCTTTAGAAAAGACCAAAAAGATTTTTTCTTTTCAAATAATCGAAGTGATTGCTATTTTTGGAAATGGCCGAATGTCCCGAAAGGACGCTGGAAGGCTGTTTTGGCAAAAGTGGCCACTTCGAGAACCATGTTTCTTTCAAAACTGAAAATTTGCATTGAAAAAGATTTTTCTCTTTTCTAAATAAAATTGCCTTAATAAATGTGCAGGATGAGCACAATGTTGAATGAACATTTCTCCTTAATGAATAAAATCCTTTTGGAGCTGAGACTATGGTGGCATGTCATGGAAACGAAAAGTCAGGACTGGATCAAAGGTTACTTGAAAGATCTCACGGGGTTATTGGACATAATTCCCCGAGGCGACGTAATTAGAGCATTGGTCACGTATTGGGATCCTGCACACAATGTACTACATCTTCCGGATTTTGAACTCACTCCTACTCCGGAGGAGATTGCTTTCTACATAGGGAAGAATGAGGTCCCCTTGAAAGGAAAATTCCCGGTATTTCCAAAAAACGTAACGGTGCATCGCTTTCTAGATTCTTTGAAAATTGCTAGGAATGTCCACAATGAGGATTTAGCCAACAGATTTTGCTCCCTGAACTTCATCTATAGTAGGTATGGACATATCGGGGGTTTCAACGACTCCACGAACAAGTTATGTAGCAAGTCCAACCAAGCAAAATGGGAAGGGCATCGAAGGTTTGCTTTCTTAATGGCATTTCTCGGAATTGTCATATTTCCGAGAAAAGATGGGCATGTAAGTATAAAGATTGCCGGGGTAGCAAGCACATTGATAGTACAAGACAATTGTACTCTAGCTCCAATGATTTTAGATGACATCTACCGTGCCTTGACTGCATGCAAAGCTGGAGCCAACTTCTTTGAAGGGTGCAATTTGATTTTGCAGATTTGGTTGATTGAACATCTATGCCATCATCCTTCGTTCTCAAATTATGGTCCGATTGGAAGAACATGTCTGGAAGAATTTTGCACGAGAACAAAAGAAGTTAAATTGCCAGAGGGAGTAAAGGATTGGATTTCGCATCTTCGATCATTGACCGACGGCCAGATTGATTGGACATATGATTGGCTACCTCTTGACGAGGTAATTTATATGCCGACAGAAGGGTCACCTTTTTTGATCATGGGTTTAAAAAGCATCCAACCTTACGCCCCGTACAGGTCCCTGCGACAGCTGGGTAGATGTCAAGTTGTACCAAAAGACGGGGACCTCAGTTCACAAGTTATAGAAATTAGTCCGGATGGGCAATTCCCGGAAGCAAAGGTCCGTCAAATTTGGAATGAATGCCAAAACTTGAAAGTAGATACTTGTGTGCAAAATAGAGCTCGAGGGGAAGTGTCGTCTGGATATTCCGCATGGTATCGACGGGGTATTGAGCACGAATGGCCTTCGAAAAGACCTCACTTGCAAGATTTGGTGGAGCAATCTAAGGAAAACCGGAATTGGGCGGCCAAAGAAAGTGAGTACAAGGCTAAGATCAGCTTGTTGGAAGAACAATTGAGAAATCTCCAGTTTGAAAGTGGTTTATAGGCAGCATCTGATGAGGGAGAGAAAAAACAGCTGAAGAAAGAAAACGAAATGTTAAAGGCTCAGGTTGCTCAAATGAAAATTGCATTCGAGACCCCCATTCGCTTAGCCCAGGATGAGAAATTGATTGAGACTCTTCGGCGCAAAGTGAATGACTACAGCTTTGACTTGGACAAGGCAGAAAAGGAATTAGTCAGGGCTCGGAAGCAAATAACCAGAGATGTTGAGGAAAGAGCCAAGTTGGTTCAGCAGCTACAGGATAGGCATGAATTTGAGGTAGCTCGACTAAGAAAGAAAATTGTTTCAGCCACGGTTAAAAGTAACAAGGTTATCAAGGATCTCGAAGAAAAGAGAGAGCATTGTTACACAACTATGGCTCGATTAGAGTTGGAGCTGCAGCAAATACAGAAGGATAACCAACATACCTTAGATGCTCGCACTGAACAGATCAGCCGATTGCTTCAAGAAAAAGGGGTTATTCGAGAGAAGATTGTTCGTATTGCTCAATACATCACCCGAAAGAGTTAGCTGTGTGATGATATGTCTCGGGCAACATTTGTGTCAGCAGTGAAGTTCTTTGTGTAGCAAGTCATGTCTGACCTGGATAGGCTCCAAAAAGGATTAGCATATAGGCCCGCGGCAAGACCGAACGATGTCTCGCAGGCACTAGGAGCATTAATGTATTCTTAGGGCATGCATTCTGTATTTATATTTGTTTGCATTAGTAGTACAACACCATCTTGTAAAATGATGTTTTAAACTATCAATGAAAATTAAGAGTTGTTGTCAATCCTTTTGCTTTATGTCAATTCTTTATTTATGATAGGCAAATAAATAGGAACGCAAAAAAAAAGTGAAAAAAAAGAAAGAAGAAAAAGAGATGATTGGTTCAAATAAGTAAAGGTCGGGATGATGCATGACGACCCAAGGAAAATGTGTTTATTCTAAAATCGTTGCATCTTATCTCTTCATGCGCTAACCACTAACGGGTGTTGATGTTTGTGAGATTCAGATTCTAGTGGCAACTGGCATTCTGGCTACTCACCCTTACAACATGAGATATAAGAAAATGACAAAAGCTGTGTCGCAAGAGATTGAGGCAACTGTCATGGATCCCGCCCAAGCGGAGGAAATTGTGGACGTGACGGGGATGAAGGAAGAGATGTACAAACTAAAACAGCAGATGGCCGAAATGTACCAGGCTTGGTCGAGGGGTCAACCCTTGCCAACTTATCCTGCCAATCCCACATACATCCCTCCAACTAATCCCAACCCCGAGCCACCCACGATGAATTCATCCTCTACATACCCTGACTATCACCACTATTATGCTTCCACTTCCCAAGTGCCACCACCTCTGACGAAACAAGTACCACCCCATCCACCCTAGGTTGCTCCAGTATATGTGGCACCTCCACCTGCCACCCTACACAAATCATCTAGTGAATCAATGTTCCATATACAAGACCCCCACTACTACCCACTTGAGCCGACCTTCCGACAGCACGAATCTCATACTCCATTGATGGAGACAAGCGAAGAGAAGCCTGCTAAAAATGCAGGGCAGGAGGAGATGGCTAGGAAGGTGAAGAGTTTGGAGAACGCCTTTCGCAATATGCAAGGGTTGGGAGGACAAGTAAGCGTGGCATACAAGGATCTGTGTCTGTTTCCTGAAGTGCAACTTCCTGTTGGATTTAAGTTGCCGAAGTTTGATATGTACACTAGACATGGAGACCTGGTGGCCCACCTCAGAGGATATTGCAGTAAAATGCGAGGTGCAGAAGGTAGGGATGAGCTGTTGATGGCGTATTTCAGCCAAAGTTTAAGCGGTTCCGCTTTGGAGTGGTACACTCGCCAGGATCACACCAGGTGGTTCATCTGGGACGATCTCACGCAAGCATTCGTGAACCATTTTCAATACAATTTGGAAATCATACCAGATAGATTATCGCTCACGAAGATGGAGAAAAAGCCGGGAGAAAGCTTCAGGGAGTTTGGTTTTAGGTGGAGAGAACAGGCGGCGAGGGTAGATCCGCCGATGAAGGAAGGTGAAATGGTAGATTGTTTCTTGCAGGCTTTGGAGCCTACTTATTATGGGCACCTAGTGTCAGCTATTGGGAAAAGTTTTAATGAGGTTGTGAAGATGGGAAGTTTTGTTGAGGAAGGTTTAAAAACCAACAAGATCATGAGTTTTTCGGCAATTAAGGCCACAAATCAGGCCATACAGACTGGGAATGGAGGAACAATTGGGAAGAAGAAAAAAGAAGAAGTAGCAGTTGTGGAAAGCAAGCCTTGGAATCGCAACCAGTATCATCACCCACCACGACCATACCAGCCATACCCACCAACCTCGTACAACCCATCAACCACATATAACCCACCAACCCCATACAATACACCAACCACATACAACCCACCGTCACCATATTACCCACCAACTGCCCTGCACTACCACCACCCACAAGCCCAAACCTATTCACCACTACCGCCGCATGTATGGCGAGCCCAAGCCCCGCATAATGTTTACCACACACAAAACACATACCCTTCTTCTAGAACCTACAGAAACCCAAGCAGACCCAGCCCGACCCGGAGATGAGGAATATGAATCAGGCGAAGAAAACATTCACCCCGTTGGGGGAGTCCTATACTAGCCTCTATCACGGATTGAAGGAATTGGGGATGTTGAGCCCAATCGAGTCTAAGCTTCCGAACCCACCTCCGAAGAACATCGATCAGTCGGTCAGGTGCGAGTATTGCTCTGGAGCACCGGGACACGACACTGAGAAATGTTGGCATTTGAAGAACGCTATTCAAGAACTCATTGATAGCCGGAGGATTGAAGTGCAGGCTCCGGAGGCCCCGAACATCACGCAAAACCCACTGCCAGCTCACCATGAAACGCATATGATAGAATTGGCGCAGGATGAGAGCAGTCGGAAGCCGTCTCAGTCTGTTATGATGATTAAAGCCAGTAGCAGAATGGAAAAGGAAGCCGAGAAAGGAAAAATGATTGTTGAGGAACCAGTAAAAAGGCCAGTAGTGGTGGAGAATTTGAAGGTTGTAGTACCGGGCGTGAAGCCGATATTAACAGTGAAAGGCGCGAGTGTGGAACCAGTGATCATAAGGCCGGTGGTGCAGATGCCGGTAGTGAACACCAAGACTGTACCTTGGAATTACAACAAGGTAGCAGTGATCTACAAAGGGAAAGAGGTATCTGGAGAAATCAATGAAACTCACAGTTTAACTCGGTCCGGGAGGTGTTTTGCCCGGGAAGAGTTAAGAAGAATGAAAGCAGTGAAAGAGAATCAGTTGAAGAAGCCTGTGTCCGAAGAAGAAGCGGAGGAGTTCCTCAAAAAGATAAAATCGCAGGATTACTCCATAGTCGAACAGTTGAGGAAAACACCCGCACAAATCTCTTTGCTCTCGTCGTTGATCCATTCGGAAGAACACAGAAAAACTCTGCTGAAGATATTGAACGAGGCGCATGTCCCTGAGAAGATCTTGGTCTGTCATCTCGAAAAGATTACCAATAAGATCTTCGAGTCCAATAAGATTACATTCTTAGACAGTGAATTGCCTATTGAGGGAACCGAGCATAATAGGGCGCTTTATCTTACAGTGAAGAGCGAGGAGTCAGTGGTTACCAGAGTGCTGATAGATAATGGCTCAAGTGCAAACATTTGCCCGCTGTCAACTCTTGGGAAACTGAGTATCAGCCCCGATAGAATTCGGAGAAACGGTATAAATGTGAGAGGATTTGATGGTGGAAGTAAGAACACTTTGGGGGACATCGTCTTGGAGGTGACCATTGGGCCCGTGGATTTTACAATGGAATTTCAGGTGTTGGACATTGCTGTGTCTTACAATTTATTGCTGGGCCGACCATGGATCCACGCAGCCAACGCAGTGCCGTCATTCTTGCACCAAATGGTCAAATTTGAATGGGAGCAACAAGAAGTTGTGGTGCACGGAGAGGAAAATACCTGCAATGTTGTGATGCCATTTGATGATGCTGATAGAGATAAAGGTCCTTGGGTATACCAGGTGACATATACCATAACAGTGAACAAAATTGCTGAAGGAGAGAAACTGCCAATACCTACGGTAGCACCTACTGCTGTGATAGTGGCACGGGAAATGCTTAAAAACGGGTTTGCACCGGGAAAAGGGCTGGGGAAAGCTTTGCAAGTAATCACCCAACCAGTTCAGCTACTAGTGAACAAAGATACTTTCAGCTAAGGGTTCAAACCCACCTACGCCGACATCCAAAAATCCTACAAAACCAAAAACAACTGGACCCTGCCTAAGCCTATACCCAAACTATCTGACACCTTTGCCAAGCCTGATACTAAAAATCTGACATCTGCTGCGTCAAGGTACATTGAGACCCGACCCGATGAAGAGCTCTTGATGAGGTTTGAGAAGATATTTGGGGATGTGAACATGGTTGAAATGGGGGAAGGTACTAGTAGGATGGACGTGCAATTTGTGGGATCTGGTGTTATGCTCAACAACTGGGAAGCCACTCCTTTCCCGATCAGGAAGGAGTCTTGGTAGTTAGCTCTTGAAAATTCATCATCATTTTCCCGGAAAAGCAATTGTTACTTTTTGTAGTCCTCCTACCCCCCATTAAAAAGAAAAATCAAAATGTATCCCAAACTTTGTTCATCTTTTTGATATCAATGAAATGCAGTTTTCTTCTTTTCATTTTTTGCCTTATTTTTATCTTTTCTTCTGTACAGTTCCATATGTGCTGATTCTGATGACATGTCATGCGTGAAGGATTCCCGACCCAGTTCTGACGGTCGCATTATCATACAAGAAATTGAGGAGGATAGTGAGATAGAATGTGAGGATGAGGAAGCCCTGGAGGAAATAAGTAAGGACATGAACCAATATGAGGAAAAGCCCAAACCGAATTTGAGTAATACAAAATCCATCAATTTGGGGAGCGAAGATAATGTCCGGGAAACAAAAATTAGTGTTCATTTAGAGACACCCCTCAGGGAAGAATTGATAAGGTTGTTGCATGAATTCAAAGACATCTTTGCTTGGTCATATGACGACATGCCTAGACTTAGTACTGACTTGGTGGTACACAAGTTGCCTATCTATCCTGAATGCCGGCCAGTGAAGCAAAAGTTGCAAAAATTCAAAACGGACATCAGTGTAAAGATAAAAGAAGAGGTGAATAAGCAGTTTGAGGCGAAGGTCATACGAGTCACCAAATACCCCACCTGGTTGGCAAACGTTGTGCCAGTCCCAAAGAAAGATGGAAAAACCAGAGTGTGTGTGGACTACAGAGACCTCAACAAAGCCAGTCTAAAGGATGACTTCCCATTACCAAACATCCACATATTGATCGACAATTGCGCCAAGCATGAGATCGGTTCATTTGTAGATTGTTATGCCGGTTATCACCAGATCCTGATGGACGAAGAAGACGCGGAGAAAACTGCTTTCATTACACCTTGGGGAACGTATTGTTACAGAGTAATGCCGTTTGGATTGAAGAATGCCGGGGCAACTTATATGAGGGCAATGACCACGATGTTTCATGACATGATGCACCAAGAAATCGAAGTGTATGTGGATGATGTCATCATAAAGTCCAAAAAGCAACATGATCATGTGAGGGATTTGAGAAAGTTTTTCCAAAGACTCCGGAGGTACAATCTTAAACTCAATCCTGCGAAATGCGCCTTCGGAGTACCTTCAGGGAAGCTGTTGGGGTTCGTAGTGAGTCGGCGAGGTATTGAACTAGATCCATCAAAGATCAAGGCCATCCAAAGTCTACCTCCGCCGAAGAACAAGAAGGAAGTAATGAGTTTATTGGGAAGGTTGAATTACATTAGCCGGTTCATCGCTCAGTTGACATCAACATGTGAGCCGATCTTCAAGTTGTTAAAGAAAGATGCAGTAGTGAAATGGACTGACGAATGTCAGGAAGCCTTCGACAAGATCAATGAATATTTAGCCAATCCTCCAGTGTTAGTTCCTCCAGAGCCGGGGCGACCTCTGATTTTGTACTTGATAGTGCTTGACAACTCCTTTGGTTGTGTGCTAGGGCAGCACGATGAGACAGGCAAAAAGGGCAAGCTATATATTACATCAGTAAGAGATTCACATCTTACGAGGTAAAATATACTCAGCTAGAAAGAACTTGTTGTGCATTGACCTGGGTGGCTCAAAAGCTGAAGCATTATTTGTCGGCATATACCACGTACTTGATATCACAGTTGGATCCTCTGAAGTATATATTCCAAAAGCCTATGCCTACAGGAAGACTTGCTAAATGGCAGATTCTGCTCACGGAATTTGACATTATTTATGTGACTCGTACGGCAATGAAGGCGCAAGCAATTGCGGACCACTTAGCAGAGAATCCAGTGGATGATGAATATGAACCATTAAAGACATATTTTCCGGATGAGAAGGCGATGAATGTTAAAGAAATAGAGCAAAATGACAAGCCAGGTTGTAAAATGTACTTCGACGGAGCCGTCGACAGTAAAGGAGTTGGAATTGGAGCAGTACTTATTTCAGAAATGGGTCAACACTATCCCGTTACCGCTCAGCTTCGATTTTTTTATACCAACAATATGGCCGAATATGAAGCGTGTATCTTGGGATTAAGGATGGCAATAGACATGGGTATTCAAGAGATTTTGGTCATGGGTGACTCGGATCTTTTGGTACACCAAATCCAGGGAGAATGGGAGACAAGAGATTTGAAATTGATACCTTACTGGCATTGTTTGCATGAGTTGTCCCAAAGATTCCAGTTCATAGAATTCAAACACATCCCAAGAATGCACAATGAGGTCGCAGATGCTTTGGCCACATTGTCCTCCATGCTGCATCATCCGGACAAAACCTATATAGATCCACTCCAGATCCAAGTTCGTGATCAAAATGCTTACTGCTTTGCTGTGGAAGAAGAATTGGATGGAGAACCGTGGTATCATGATATCAGGGAATACCTGAAGGCTGGAAAATACCCGAAGCAGGCCACTGGAGATCAGAAAAGAGCTATCAGGCGCTTGGCTAATGGATTTTTCCTCAGTGGAGGAGTTATATACAAGAGAACACCAGACCTGGGATTGTTGAGGTGTGTGGATGCACAACAAGCTGATGAGATTATGATTGAAGTACATGCTGGAGCCTGTGGACCCCATATAAGCGGATATGTCCTAGCAAAGAAGATTCTGAGAGCCGGGTATTATTGGCTCACTATGGAGCGTGATTGTATCAGGTACGTGAGGAAATGTCACCAATGCCAAGTACATGGAGATCTAATTCACTCCCCGCCTTATGAATTGCATACGATGTCTTCACCTTGGCCATTTGTCGCCTGGGGCATGGATGTTATTGGACCGATAGAGCCAGCAGCTTCCAATGGGAATAGATTCATTTTGGTTGCGATTGATTACTTCACCAAGTGGGTTGAGGCGAAGACATTCAAGGCAGTGACAAAGAAAGCGGTGGTGGACTTTGTGCATGAGAATATTATATGCCGGTTCGGAATTCCCAAGGTGATCATCACAGATAATGGAGCCAATCTAAATAGTCACCTCATGGCGGAAGTTTGCCAGAGATTTAATATAATGGCGGAAGTTTGCCAGAGATTTAAGATCACACATCGTAATTCCACACCTTATAGGCCATATCAAGAAGATCCTCGGAAAAATGGTGGAGGAATCCAGGCAATGGCATGAAAAGTTACCTTTTGCTCTTATGGGTTATCGCACGACAGTGCGTACTTCTATTGGAACCACACCTTATTCATTGGTGTATGGGACAGAGGCTGTTATACCCGCAGAAATAGAAATACCGTCATTACGGATCATAGCTGAGGCTGGAATAGATGACGAAGAATGGGTAAAAGCCCGGCTAGAACAATTGAGTTTGATTGATGAAAAGAGATTGGCCGCAGTTTGCCATGGGCAGTTGTATCAACAGAGAATGGCCAGAGCATACAATAAGAAGGTGCGTCCTCGGAAGTTTGAAGTCGGACAACTCGTATTGAGGCGTATCTTACCGCATTGGGCCGAGGCAAAGGGCAAATTTGCGCCAAATTGGCAGGGACCATTTGTGGTATCGCAGGTGTTGTCCAATGGGGCCATTATATTTAACAGATGTTGAAGGAAAGTGCGTAGAGACTGCTATCAATTCAGATGCGGTCAAAAGATACTATGTATGACTCCTTTTCAATTGTATGTTTGTATTTTGTTGTGATTTTGGAATTGAAATGACGAAGGCATTTTATTCTCTATCCAAACACTTTATCCATTGATACCCCCTTTGAGCCTTGATTAATATATTCTTTCATACCCCTCTCTCGGAATCGCTTATAGCGCAATAAGGAAAATGAAGATTGAAATTGACAAAATGAGAAATGATGGAAAAGAAAAATGAAAAAAAAAAGATAAAAAAAACAGACAAAGAAATTGGGAAAAAGTCAAAAGAAATTCATTAACTGATGACGTTTAATGAACTACGTCTGACTTGATCCCGAAAGGGTACGTAGGCAGCCTCGCTGAGGTTCAGTCACGACAAAGAAAAATCCAAAAATTCCCCACATATTGAAACTGGGGCAGAAGTTATGTTGAATAATTCCGAGAGTTGTAAATATTTTTGAACCCTCGTAAATTTTTGAGCCTTTATACCTTTCTTTCTTTAACCCGTCCAAAAGCCACGTTACAGTCCAAAGAAAGACCTTCTGATCAATTCCAAAATGATAACGAATGCAATGAAGGAAGAACAAGACACCGGACAGCACCCGTGGTAAGAAAACAAAAGACAAAAGGAAAAATGAGAAAATGAAAAATGAGAGAGTCTCATCGGTGAAAACCTTAACCGGCACTGTGAGGCGATTGTGAGGATTGAGAGAATAAATGAGAGAGTCCTGTTGGTGAAAACCTTTCAAGGCACCGTAGGGCGATTGTAAGGATTACCATGAAAAGAGAAAAGGCAACAAAAAATAGTATCGGTTTGGGTTGAGAGCGATCCGGAGTCAGAATAATGGTGTGAACGAACCGGGTCGGAGTTTAAATACATGGCAAGGTCAGCGGTCAGCCAACAAACGCCCAGATAAGTTCTATCATCTCTCCAAAACACCCTTACCCTCTTTCATTTTTCTGCATTTCATAGTTTACCTTTTGAGAGCTAACTACCAGCTCCTGATGACGAAAGCTGAAACAACACTGGATCGGAAAGAAAAGAAGAGGTGCGAAGAAAATAAAGAAGTTTGGCAAACATGGTCAAAAGAAAAGAAAACAAAACAAAAAGGAAAAAGTAAGAAAATACAAAAAGAGTTCGCAAGAGATAGACAGCTGAAAGACCACACAGTGGGAGAAAAAGTAAAAGAGGAAAGCAATAAGAGGCAGGGACGGCAGATGCCAGTTGCCAGCAGTTTATATCTAATAAATGTTGTTTCATGATTCATACAGGAACAAATTGTCACTAATCACTTTAAAGTGAATGTGACCAATGTGGAAAAATAGAAAACACCAAAAGAGAAAGTTTGACAATAAGTGGAGAAATTCACAGGTGAAAGACAATCGGTCAAAGAAAATACCAAAAACGGAAGGTAGCACCTTTAAAATCCATTCCCCGGTTATCAAAGTGAGGGAATATTATTCTGCATTTCATGAATTTTCAATTTCTGTTCAAGCGCCCACCTATCTAACGAGGGAATACATTTCGTACTGCATTTCATGCATTTTCAATTTTTGTCCGGGCGCCCGCCTATCTAACGAGGGAATACTTTTCTACGTTGTATTTCATGCATTTTCAATTTCTGTCCAAGCGCCCGCCTATCTAACGAGGGAATAATTTTACACTGCATTTCATGCATTTTCAATTTATGTTCGGGCGCCCACCTATCTAACGATGGAATACTTTTCTGCACTGCAATTCATGCATTTTCAATTTCTCTCCAGGCGCCCACCTATCAAACGAGGGAATACTTTTCATGCGCTGCATTTCATGCATTTTCAATTTTTGTCCGGCGCCCACCTATCTAACGAGGGAATACTTTTACGTACTACATTTCATGCGTTTTCAATTTCCGTCCAGGCGCCTACCTATCTAATAAGGGAATACTTTTCCGCACTACATTTCATACATTTTCAATTTCTTTCCGGGCGCCCACCTATCTAACGAGGGAACACTTTTCGCATCGCATTTCATGCATTTTCAATTTTTGTCCAGGCACCCACCTATCTAACGAGGGAATACTTTCACTGCATTTCATGCATTTTCAATTTATTCCCGGTGCCCACCTATCTAACGAGGGAATACTTTTCTCGATCGCATTTCATGCATTTTCAATTTATGTCCGGGCGCCCACCTATCTAACGAGGGAATACTTTTGCTGCACTGCATTTCATGCATTTTTCAATTTCTCGTCTCAGGGGCCCGCCTATCTAACGAGGAATACATTTCGCATCGCATTTCATGCATTTTTAATTTCTGTCCATGCGCCCACCTATCTAACGAGGGAATACTTTCTGCACTGCATTTCATGCATTTTTCAATTTTTGTCCAGGCGCCCACCTATCTAACGAGGGAATACATTTATGCACCGCATTTCATGCATTTTTAATTTATGTCCAGGCGCCCACCTATCCAACGAGGGAATACTTTTCTGCACTGCATTCATGCATTTTCAATTTATGTCCAGGCGCCCGCCTATCTAACAAGGGAATACTTTTCTGCATCGCATTTAATGCATTTTCAATTTCTATCCGGGCGCCCACCTATCTAACGAGGGAATACTTTTACGCATTGCATTTCATGCATTTTCAATTTATGTCCGGCGCCCACCTATCTAACGAGGGAATACTTTTACTGCTTGCATTTCATGCATTTTTCAATTTCTGTCCGGGCGCCCACCTATCTAACGAGGGAATACATTTCCGCACTCGCATTTCATGCATTTTTAATTTCTGTCCGGGCGCCCACCTATCTTACGAGGGAATACTTTTGCGCTGCATTTCATGCATTTTTAATTTTCTGTCCGGGCGCCCACCTATCTAACGAGGAAATACTTTTCTGCACTACATTTCATGCATTTTCAATTTTTGTCCATGCGCCCACCTATCTAACGAGGGAATACTTTTCTGCAATGCATTTCATGCATTTTCAATTTCTGTCCGGGCGCCCACCTATCTAACGAGGGAATACTTTTCTGCACTGCATTTCATGCATTTTCAATTTCTGTCCAGGCGCCCACCTATCTAACGAGGGAATACTTTTCAGCACTGCATTTCATGCATTTTTAATTTCTGTCCAGACGCCCACCTATCTAACGAGGGAATACATTTCTGCATATTTACTTCCTGCAATTTTTGGGTTTATGTTAGCTAAAAGCCCACATTGGGGTAGAAGAAAAAGTTTGTTGTTTTTGTTTTGTTTTGAGCAGGCTTCAGCTCGAGGACAAGAAGTATCATTGAAAATCAAAAAAAAAAGGGAAAGCAAGAAAAGAAAATCAACAAAAAAAGAGAGTCGGCATCACAGAAAATCAAGAAAAAGAGAAGGAGAAGCAAACAAAAGCTAGGATAGGAACAATTGTAATTGTAGGATCATAGCTTAGAATACCTTCTTTATTTTTTATTTTTATCCCAATGTAACAAGGAGTTAGTCAGTGATTATAGCAACAATAGCAGCAACAACAAGTCTTGGTAGTTTCAAACTACCAGACCTTCCCGAACTACGCTGACCTGATTTCTGTTTAGCCCAGGATATGTAGGCCACTGAGGCAAGGTGCGGTCAAAAGGTTTTCAAAAATGCTTTCACGGAATATGCCGATGTGCAAAAATCTCTCATTACTGCTCACTTGTCTTTGCACTGAAACTCTTCGTGTTCCCGAGCAAAGAGGGGCAGCTGTGAGCACATGATTTTTGCACCGGGCAAACAATTCCAAAATTAAAATAAATATATTTTTGAGTGCAATTGCATGCCTTGTTGGAAATTGAATGCATTTTATGTGTTTGAATAATTGGAAATTAGAAAAAAAAAGGTTAAGTACTTACTTTGTTTAAATTAATTAGTTTTAAGAAGAAAATCATCAAAAATAGTTTTAAATAGTGGAAATTAGGAAAAATAGTAGAAAAATTGCAAAAAATATTAGATAATTAGTGTAAGTAGGAAATTAAGTTTTTCTAATAATACAAAAGAAAAGAAAACAAAAATACAAAACAAAGTGCATAAAAATAATTTAAAACAATCAGAAAATACAAAAATACATGTGGGTTTAAGTATTTTGGGCCAAAAGACCTGAATTAAAAGGCCCAAATGCATTGGCCCAAGGTAACCGGTCCAAACTCATCAAGGAGAATTAATCTCAACCGTCCATCGGGCTTGATCCAACGGCCAGGAAGTAATCCGAAATTAATTCAAATAATGAAGGTGAGATTCAATCTCCACCGTTCAAACAGGATGAATCCAACGGTGGAAATAATTAGGTGAATTATTGGTTTAATTAAATAAATAGGATTGATCTGAACCGTCCGTTTAGATGATCTGATGGTCGAGACCCTTGGTCTCCTGGGTAGCCAAACGGTGCCGTTTAAGTAACGCTATTGATGACCATTGATCTTCATCAAATCAACGGTCTGGATTACCTTAGTCATACAGCCTATATAAGGCTTTTGTCTGAGAGAGATGGCCATTCTCCAGAACCCTCCTAACCCTAGCCGCCCTCTCCCTCGTCCCTTTTCTTCTTCATCATCTTCATCACATCGCCGGCCATGGAGGCCACCACCTCCCACGGTGGTCTCCGGCCACCCCCTTTATCTCCCTCCTCTCTCTTTTCCTCTTTCTTCTTCTTCTTCTCCGACCAAACACCTCGAAACCCTAGAAAGCAAACCCTTCTCCAAAACTCCGGTCACCGGAACCTACCACCGGTGACCATCCAAACCATGAACCACCACTCCAAACCAACGCCAATCGGACCGCCCTGGTCCGATCTATCTAACCCTACCACTCACCCCCTTCAAACATACCCAGAACTCCTCGAATATCCAAAACAAAGTCGCCGGAAACCTAACTCCGGCGACTCAAAAACCAAACCCCTTTCAAGATCTATACTTTACCCTCTCCCAAACACCCCACTCCAAATAAAATACCCAAAAGACTTCATCTTGAAGTCTAAAAAAAGAAAAACCAGAAAAGAAATAAAGAAAAAGAAATAAAGAAAAAGAGTCCGAAAGAGACTGAAAAAGGGAGTGAAAAGAGTGAAAAGGGAAGCTCAGGGGGCCGTCCCTGCAAGCTAAGTCCCCTCCCTCTCTATTTGTTTTACTTGCTTCCTTTTGTTTTTATTTTTATGCTTTCTTCTGTGTTATTCTCTTGTTCTGATTGTTTTTTTTCTCCGCCTTGAAAGATCTATTTAGTACTAGGGTTTTCTTTTCATCTTGTTCATCTTCATGTTGTTCTTCTGTTTTGTTTGTTTCGATCATGTTTAGTTTCTTTGGTCTTGAAAGATCTATCTCGATTCACTTTTCTTCCTCATTTGTTGGGTATATTTTGGTTCCTGATCTGTTAATTTTCAATAACATGACTGTTCTTCTTTTATGATTCCTTGCATGTTTAGTTTTCTAGCCATTTTTCTTCATCTCTTATACTAGGGTTATCTCGTTGTTTGGATCTTGTTTTGATTCTCTATTTGGAAGATTTGACCTTGATATCCTTCTTCTTTTTCGTCCTCTGTTAGTATTAGGCTTCTCCATTTTTGTTTGTATGTTTAAGCTTTTAATCTCATTATGTCTTAGTCTTCTCTGTTAGCTCTCAACAGTTTGAATGATTCTTCTCTTCTGTTGCTTCTCATGCTTAGTTTTAGGGCTATGATTAGCTGTTGGTCCCTTATATTAAGTTTGTTTTACCTTATTCCCCTAAATCTCCTGATTAAAACCAGGATTCTTCTTTAATGTTTGGTTTATGACACTTCTTCTGTTCCTTCATTTGCTAAAATAAGCATGGTTATCTAATTTTACTTCATCTTCTATTACTTGGCATGATAGATGTTAGGACTCTTCTTTATTGTTTCCTCATGACTCTTTTATCCTTTATTTTGTGGTCTTTGTGTCCAAAAATGAGTCATATTTCACCTATTGTTGACTGTTTGTTAGAGTTTAACTCCTGTGTGTGTCTATGCCATGAACCTTAAAGGTTTTGAGGTTTTTCAAATGTCATCCGACATGAACTAGTTGTAATTAAGTCTAAATTGATATTGATTGACACTTTGTCACATGAAATTAGGTAATGTGAATTGATTGATTAAGATTCAACCCTATCAAATTTCCCCTTCTGAGTTTTACTTGATTGATGCACAGTATTTGATCTCATTTGGCTATGTGTGCAATTACATGTTGAAAATGACTGAGTTTGCAATAATTGTTTGTTAGTATGAGCATGTGATTAATACTCATTAACTTTAGGGGATTGGTTATAGCTGTTAGTGTTAAGCTCCATAAAAAGGCTAGTTTTGAAATAGGTTTAAAACTGAAAATCAAACAACCATAGGTTATAAGATAATAAGTGATCAAAGAGTGGTCAATTTTGCAAATTGACCAACTCTACAAGGTCCAGCACACTGGCCCACCTCAAAAGGGGCTAGTTTTCCCAAAATTGGCTAAGTCTGCAAATGCAGACTTGCCCAGGCTCTGTTTGAGCCCTGAACCTTAAGTGGCTAGGTCCGCAAAGACCTTAGCCCAGCCTATGTTCAGTAATTGGGCTTCATTTGCCCAAGCTAAGTCTCAATTTGAGACTGGCCATTCTCATTTTTTAGCCCTGAACCACAAGTGGCCAAGCCTGCAAAGGCTTTGGGCTCAATTGTGTTCAGCAAATGGGTTCAATTACCCAAGCCAAGTCTCAACTTGAGACTGGTTAAGTTTTAAATAGGATAAATACAATAATAAAACAGGCTAGTCCTGCAATTAGCTTTAAAATTAAAATAAAAGGGGTTAATTAACTGAAAATGAAATAAAAAGAGGCTAAGTTCTAAATAGTAGAACTGGCCAGTCCTTAAATACCAATGCAAGGACTGGCCATAGGTTAAATAAGTCTAAAAATGTTGAAAACCTGACCTAGGTAGGTCGGGTAATTCAGCAGTGTCCCTAGAGGCATAAAAGGAAGCCCAAAAGGTAAATAAGTAAATAGTTTGAACCATGTGGGGTTAAGGGAGTCATTTGTACCCCTGATTTCTGTAATTTTGCAGAAGTTTAAGGGTATAATGGTCTCCCTAAAAAGGCAAATCTGTAAAAATCTTTAACCCCCTTAGGTTATATTAGTAAAAGGCCCCAAAAGGGAATCTTTAGAACCTTCCAGCACATACTGGAAGGGTTTCGATAACAGATTTTGGGGGCTTAAGTGCAAGTTTTATAATTTTAAGAGGGGAGAAGTGGGATTGAATTCCAAACTTTCTCCCCAAGTCATCAGCCCTTCCCACACTTATAAATACTCCTAAAAAGAGTGAATCAAGGGCTGGCTTTTGAAACAAAAGTTCAGAGATAATAGCATTATAGCAATAGTCTTTTTCCAGGCATTTTTTGAGTGAAAGCACTTGATATTCAACTGTTCTCGTGGTTTTCTGTTTGAGATTTGCTTGGATTCTCATTTTTGCTGTTGCTGTGGCTTTCTTGTTCGTTGATATTCAATCCGTCCCTATTGCATTTGGCTGTTCGAGTCTCTCTGCTGTGCTTATTTCTTACCCCTAGACTCATTGACTTTTCTTATTGATTCAGGTACTTTTTCTATTCATTAGAAGCTGTAATGGCGAGTTGATTCAATGAAAAGTGAAGATTCAAATTTAATTTTGCATTATTATGTAATCAGGGGATTAAATGTTGTTATTAGTTTAGAATTAGCCTAAATCTGTAGTTTATTTGTGTAGTAGTAGATAGTAGTAGAAGAAACAAACACCAAACATTGTAATAGTTAGTAATATGGTAGTAGTATAGTCATAGTAGCATGTCACACCTAGTTTAAATAGGTAAAACCTAAAATATAAGTAAACAAATCACGGTTTCAATTCGCTAATAATTGTTGTTTCATAGATAACTTCGTAAACCATCACCACTTAGCTAATGTCATAGATTTACACTTGAATAAGGGATAAAAATGTTAGATCGGGTAGTGACTTTTGAATAATTTAGTTAATAATTTGCTAATGAGCTGAGTTGAAGCGAAAGCAGTAGTTTTAACTATGATAAGTCTTTGAGCCACTAGATGAAAGAATTTAAGTTCTGTTAATGAATGTTTAAGCTATTAGAACTATGTTCGTGTGATTAGTCTACTTGTAAACTAAGGCTCATATGTGATTAAGTTTCTTTATTGATAAAAGGAAATAATTAGGCAGTGAAATGGCTTAAGTATGATAGATCTGTGATAATGGGAGGTTAATTCATAGTAAAACCAGTAGTATAATTATGTAACTGTGATCAACTCATTTAGTTTTTCCAGGTTCCGTAAATAGTTTGTTGAATCATTCTAATCTGATCAAATCTCGTAGACAATTAAGTTGTGATTTTAGATCTTTCAACTAATAAGTAATTAGACATTAGTATAAATTCTTAGTTATGAACTGATAGTGATGACAATTTGTTGAGCTCTCATGTACATAGACAATTGACTTAGAACTACTGTTTTGTGTACTGATTTCCTTAGTGATAAATAAAAATGCTAATTGATTTCTTATTGGTTCCAGATGTGTACTTTCATTTATTTACTCATATAATGTTATTCTTATTTGGCTTGGGCCCAATACACATCGCGGGCCTGAACCAGGGCATAAAGCCCACAGTACCTTTGCACAAGGGTTTAGGAATAGCCTGGGTCTGTGAGACCCAAGCAGATGCGATACCCAATTGAGTAAGGAATCAAGATTCCAGGCCCAATGAAGAAAACGAAAGGGGCCTGGGCTTAATATTGAAATACCACATACGGTTAAGGAAAAACATATATAGAAAATATAGTTAGATAAATAGGATTGGACTTTTAACAAATAATTGGGACGAGCCTCGCACGATATTAAACAAGCGGGGCCCCCTTTAGTAATAAGATAACATAATTAGATCCGGGAAGACTAATAGTAAATTCCATAGTCTTACCCAAAATAATTCAAAGCCGATAGACCGTTTAGGGCACGACTTAATACACTTTCCTATGAACGAGTGTGCACCTGGTGCAACTCAAATCTTAAATCCCAGCAAAGCTGAAATATACCAAAAGTCACAGGCGTACTAGTTGCGGTGTGACTCGAGGTGTGTTTTCGCGATGTCGCAATTCTACAAAATATTAAAGCAAAAGCACATATACATTGTTAAAATCTGTAATGAGTCAAACAAGATTCAAGAACGACGATTGAGCGACCGTGCTAAAACCACGGAACCCGGGAATGCCTAACACCTTCTCTCGGGTTAACAGAGTTCCTTATCCAAATCTTTGTTTCGCGGACATTAATAAAAGAGTCAAATTCCTCGGATTGGGGATTAACCGGTGACTTGGGACACCATTGTTTTCTCAAGTGGCGACTCTGATAATTGTCATGGCCGATGACAAGACCAATTGCCGCTTCTGGTGTAAGTTTTTCTATATCAGGATGGAGCACCTGGTGTCGAACCATGAAAGATTCACAGAGAGGTGGAATCCGTAAAGTAAGTTCTTTTACCCGCATTTAGTATTTTTTGCAACCTTTGGCCATGCGATCATTATAACTTCTTTTCGCTTTCTCTTCCTTTTTGTAGCGAGGGCTTCTCCACCCCCAACCCGTTGAAGACATTAGGTCGTGGGTGGAAAGGGTGATTCCATTAACGGAGGAATGTCGTACATGGTCTGCGTTCTGCAATCAATACAGCCTATTAGGTAATGTCTCGAACAGAGTTTGGAGATTTCATTTAAATGTTGCTGCTTGACCTATCTTATATTGGCAGGCCGGAGTGCCCCCAGGAGGAGGAGGAGGCAAAACATTGCAGCCTAGTCGGCAGCGGGGACCGACTTTGGGGATGAGTATGAGCCCCGAGATTCTACAAGCAAGGGCGTCCCTGAGGTCACTCAACCTAAGGCTTTTCCTGTGGCTGAGTCCACGAGTGAAGCGACTCCTTCGCCTCTGTCCCCTCAACCCGTGGAGGAGACTTTCGAATGCGAGGAGCCGCCGAAGCGGAAGAGGCGTCGATTGATGCTTGGCAAAGGAATTTCCACGAAGGACGAGAGGGCAAGTGAGCCCCGTCTAGAGTCGAGGATAGTTCTAATGGTTGATGCCATTAGTTCGGGGAGGTCTGCTCCTCTGGGAGGGCGGTTCTTGATATCACCTCCCTACGTGTTCCAGAGTGTGGCACATCGACCTTTGCTGATGAGGCAGATGATGAGGAAAGGGCAGATCCTAAGATGGCCCCCACGGTCGCGGATGCACCGAGGAGGGATCGTGCCCGTGTGGAAATGACGGCGGGTGGGCCTAACTGCCGGATTGTGATCCCAAGTGGATACAACTTGTTACAAAATAGCGAGCAGGCCGCAGTAGATATGTCCCTGCTATGTGCGGCCACTGAGCGTGAGAGTTTAAAATATGTTAGCGACATGGATTTATCCCGAAGAGTTGTCGGTGAAGCTTTGCAGGTATATTCTGTTCTTTATGTATTATAGAGTAAACCCCGGGTGATGCTGATTTGTTTTCTTTTCTTTAGACCCTCATTTTAGAGGTAGAGAGGGGTCGGCGAGCATAGAGGAAGGCCGCCACCCTTAAGAAGGTGGTGAAGAAGTATAAGGAATGTCGTGTCAAGCATCAGACATTGGCGGACCTATTCGCCCAGGACCCGCAGTTTCAAGTTTTTCGTGCGGGCTTGGAGCAGTCGGAGGATCAACTACGGGAGCAAGTGGATCAGCTGGAGGAAGTGGATGATCGGTTAATGGCTATCTTGGCTCAGAATATGGAACTGGAAACTCTTTTACAGTCAAAGGAAGATAAATTGGAGATCGGTTGTGGGGTAGAGATGGAGGCTGCTAATTTGCGTACCGAGGTCGATGCCTTAACCGCCAAACTCAATGCCAAAGCGGCTGAAATTGAGGCTCTAAAGCATGCTACAGCATCTAGGTCCGATGACGGTGTGCCTGGCGAGGCGCGAGACATGTGGGTATATGCCGAAACCAAGCTTGCTGTGTTTGAGGAGTTGTTTGCTGCAGGTCGAGCGACTGAGGCGGAGGTCAAGGACTAACTTCATTTGGTTCAGGTTGCCTAAGAAGCCTGTGGATATAGTTCCGATTCTCCAGACCAGACGAGCTATACCTTAGAAGACATTAACCGTTTAACTTCCGGATCCTGGATCTCTGCGGTTTATCAGATCGAGGGCGGAAGTAGAAAAGATGATGAGCCAGCGGGTGACAGCGGACGGGGTGGTGGCTGCTAGGACTTGTATTTATTTTGCTTTTGTAGTTTTGTGGGGTTGTAAATAAATCCCTTGTACATTCATACTCTCTTTGAGGATAGTAAAAGCTGTTCTTTTGCTATTTCTCCCCGTATCATTTATTTTGTGTGCTTGTTGTACTAATATATATGGTATCGGCTGTTGTTGAGTTGTTTTGTTTGTCGCGGTTGAGCTAGGTCAACTTATTAAGACGGTGGCCTTGGCCATTTATATGTTAGAGATGGTCGTGACCATGTACGTGATCTCGACTGTGTCGAGTTAACTTGTCATAGTCGAGCTAAGTTGACTTATTATGACAGTGGCCTTGGCCATTTATACGTTAGAGATGGTCGTGACCATGTACGTGATCTTGACTGTGTCGAGTTAGCTTGTCGTAGTCGATCTAAGTCGACTTATTACGATGGTGGCCTTAGCCATTTATACTTTAGAGATGGTGGTAACCATGTACGTGACCTCGATTGTGTCGAGTTAACTTGTCGTAGTCGAGTTGGGTTGACTTATTACAACGGTGGACTTAGCCATTTATACGTTAGAGATGGTCGTGACCTCGATTGTGTTGAGTTAATTTGTCATAGTCGAGCTGGGTCGACTTATTACGATGGTGGCCTTAGCCATTTATACGTAAAGATGGTCGTGACCATGTACGTGACCTCGATTGTATCGAGTTAACTTGTCGTAGTCGAGCTGGGTCGACTTATTACAACTGTATCTTTTATTTTGTGTGCTTACCGTAGTTATATATGTAATATCGGACATTGTCGAGTTGTTGTGTCATAGTTGAGCCAAGTCAACTTATTACAACAGTGGCCTTGGCCATTTATATGTTAGAGATGGTCATAATCATGTGCGTGACCTCGAATGTGTCGAGTTAATTTGTCGTAATCGAGCTAAGTCGACTTATTACGACAGTGGCATTGGCTATTTATACGTTTGAGATGGTCGTGACCATGTACGTGACCTCGAATGTGTCGAGTTAATTTTTCATAGATAGAGATGGTCGTAGCCTTTCTTAAATTGGAGATTGTCGTAGCCTTTCATACAATGGAGATGGTCGTAGCCTTTCATACATTGGAGATGGTCGTAGCCTTTCTTACATTGGAGATGGCCGTATCCTTTCATACATTGGAGATGGACATAGCCTTTCTTACATTGGAGATGGTCGTAGCCTTTCATACATTGGAGATGGCCATAGCATTTCTTACATTGGAGATGGCCGTAGCTTTTCATACATTGGAGATGGTCGTAGCCCTTCATACATTGGAGATGGTCGTAGCCTCAGTCCATGTGATACGCCTGTTTTGCTGATTAGCAGAGTAAGTGGTGTGTCAAATTTTCCTCGTAAGCATTTTCGAGCATCTCCTTTGTTGCCTTGTTAAAACCCATTTTCCCGAGAAAATCTAATTGGGACAAAACTCGGGTAAGGGAAAAATAGTACGACTCGGTAAGCGCCTTTCAGAAATGGAAATACTTCAGGTGGGAGACGTTCCAATTATTTTGGAGCATTTTTCCTTCCATTGTTTCCAGTTGGAATGACCCTTTATTTGCTGCCGCAGTGATTTTGTATGGTCCATCCCAGTTGGTGGACACTATAGCTACTAGGTTTTATGCACAAAATTTTTTCGGGGCCTTACAGTATTTTGGCCCTCTTATTGTAGTATCTTTCGATTTGATATTTTTGCGCCACGACCATTTCTCTTCTTTCCTCGGCCTCATCGAGGTCTTGAAGTCTGTTCAAATCATTTTTTGCCCCCGTTTGTGTGCGAATACCTCAGGCTCGGTTCACCTACTTCGATCGGTATGACAGGTGTCGATTGCGTATACCAGTGAGTATGGCATTTCTCCCGTGGAGGATTTAGGTATGGTTGTATGTGCTCATAGTACTTTTGGTAGTAGCTTAAGCCATATCCCTTTGGCATCTTCGAGCTTCTTTTTCAGTATGTTCGGAATCATTTTGTTGGACGATTCTGCTTGACCGTTAGCAGCGGGGTGATACGGCATGGAGAGTATTCATTTGATATGCCATTTGTCGAAGAACTCAGTTGTTTTCTGACCGATGAACTATGGGTCGCTGTCGCGACTGATATCTTTGGGGATGCCAAAGTGGCATATGATATTTTTCCATATGAAGGCGATGACTTCTTGTTCGCTTATTTGGGCGTACGCACCTTATTCTACCCACTTGGAGAAGTAGTCAGTCAAAACTAACAGAAATCATACCTTTTCTCATCCGGTAATGGGCCGACTATGTCCATTCCCTATTTGATGAAATGCCAAGGGGAGGTGACCGAGTGGAGAGGTTCTCCTGGTTTGTGTATCACGGGGTTAAATTTTTGGCATCATTCGCATCGGCGGACATACTCTGCTGCATCTTTCTTCATAGTTGGCCAGTAATAGCCAGGGCGAATGAGGCATCAAATGAGGGCGTGATTCCCTGTATGGGCGTCGTTGTGACCCTCGTGTACTTCCTTTAGTGCTTGTCTTGTTTGGTGCGGTCCAAGACATTTGGCTAGTGGTCTGCCAAATGTTCTATTATAGAGGTTATGATTTACCAGGCTGTATCGAGCTGCCTGCACCCTGAGTTTCTTGGCTTTTTTTTAGTTAGGCGGGGGTGTCCCTTCCTACAAGTAGGACATGAACTGGTTGCGCTAGTCCTAAGTTAAATTTAATGAGAGTACCTTCATATGATTAATGGCCGAATGGAGGAGGGTGACCATACTCTGTTTGTCAATGTTTTTGGTGGCTGCGGCTAGTTTTGCCAGACCATCTGCCTTAGCATTCTGCGCCCTGGGAATCTGCTCAAACCGACACTCGTCGAGTTCAACCATTAATATGTATATCTCTACTTGGTACTTTTGCAATATCTGCTCTATGATTTGGTAAGTCCCAGTGACTTGGGTCACCACGAGTTGGGAGTCGCAATGGAGAACAAGTCGGCGAGCTCCGTACTTGATGGCCAACTTTATACCTGCAATAACGGCTTCATATTCTGCCTCGTTGTTAGTCATCTCGAGGCATCTTATGAACTGGAGAATTATTTTGCCTGTAGGGACTTTGAGGACAATTCACATGCCCGATCATGAGGCGTTAGTGGCACCGTCCGTATAGAGAGCGCTTAAGTTGGTATTAGAGGGGGCACGATGTGCCTCTTGTTCCGCTTCTGGTAGTATTTTTGCACTAAAATCAGCCACGAAGTCGGCAAGGACCTGCGACTTGATGGCAGTTCTCGGAAGGTTTGGATATCATGATCGCTGAGCTTAACAGCCCACCTTGCGAGTCTGCCTGATAATTCAGGCTTATGCAGTATGGACCTGAACATGCATCAGAGGAGATGGTTAGAGTTGTTAAAGGATTATAACATCTCTATTCTTTATCACTCGGGCAAGGCCAATGTGGTTGCCGATGCCTTGAGTCGCCGGGCGGAGAGTTTGGCATATCTACCAACCTTAGAGAGGCTTATGGTGATGGATGTTCAGGCCTTGGCCAGGCAGTTTGTTAGATTGGATCTTTCAAATCCCATCAAGGTTTTGACCTGTATGATTTCTCGGTCTTCTCTATTTGATCGCATCAGGGAGTGGCGGTTTGATGACCCTTATTTGTTTGTTCTTCAGGATAGAGTTTGGCGTGGTGATGCTCGAGATGTTACCATCGGGGATGGTGGAGTGATGAGGATGCATGGGCGTATTTTTATACCCATTGTGGATGATCTTCGAGAGTTGATTCTAGCTGAGGCCCATAGCTTGTGGTATTCCATCCATCCGGGTGCCACGAAGATGTATCAGGACTTGAGGCAGCACTATTGGTGGAGGCGAATGAAGAAGGATATAGTTGACTATGTTTCCAGGTGCCTCAACTGCCAGCAGGTGAAGTATGAGCACCAGCGTCTAGGTGGGTTGCTATAGCAGATTGGGATCCCAAAGTGTAAGTGGGAGCATATCACCATGGACTTCATATCTGGACTCTCACGGATCGTGAGGAAGTTTGATTCTATTTGGGTCATTGTGGATCGGCTGACCAAGTTCGCTCATTTCATACCTATATGTACCACTTATTTATCGGAGCGGTTTGCGGAGATTTATATCAGGAAATCGTCCAGTTGCATGGTATTCCAATTTCAATCATCTCAGACAGAGGCACTCAGTTTACCTCGCAGCTCTGGAGAGTCATGCAGCAGGAGTTAGGCACTCGGGTGGAGCTGAGCACAACATTTCATCCCCAGGCGGACAGACAGTCTAAGCGCACTATTCAGATTTTTGAGGATATGCTCCGTGCGTGCGTGATTGAGTTTGGAGAGTCATGGGATCACTTCTTGCCACTGGCGGAGTTTGCTTATAACAACAGCTATTAGTCCAGCATACAGATGGCGTCGTATGAGACCTTATATGGTAGGAGATGCAGATCCCCGGTAAGTTGGTTCGAGTCGGGAGAGGCCAGGTTATTAGGTACTAAGATGGTCTAGGACGCGATGGACAAGGTCAAGGTGATTTTGGATAGACTCCGTGCAGCCCAGTCCAGACGGAAGAGTTATGCGGACAAGAAGGTTCGTGATGTGGCATTTATGGTCAGCGAGTGAGTTCTACTTCGGGTCTCACACATGAAGGGCGTCATGAGATTTGGAAAGAAAGGGAAGCTGAGTCTAAAATTTATTGGGCCTTTTGAGATTCTGAGGCGAGTTGGGGAGGTTGCATATGAGCTTGACTTACCTCCCATCCTAGCCGGAGTCCATCCGGTATTTCTTGTTTCTATGCTCCGGAGATATCGTGGTGACCCGTCACACATATTGGATTTTAGTTTAGTCCAGCTAGAAAAGGATCTATCTTATGTTGAGGAGCCAGTGGCCATTTTGGACAAGCAAATCAGAAAGTTGAGGTCAAAGAACATCGCTTCGGTGAAGGTCCAGCGACAGGGTCAGTCGGCTGAGGATGCGACTTGGGAGACCGAGTAGGATATGTGCAACCAGTACCCTCATCTTTTTACTGCCTCGGGTATGTTTTCTATGCTCGTTCGAGGACGAACGAATGTTTAAGTGTGGGAGGATGTAACCACCCGGCTGGTTGTTTTTGAAATTTATGCCCCGATCCCCAATTAACTGCTTTCCCTAAATTCATTTATGCTATTTTGATTTGCCGGGATGTTCGGTTCTAGAATTCGAAGTGTTTTGGGACACTTAGTCCCTAAATGAGAGCTTAATAGTTAAAAAATGGCCCATATTCGGAACAGTGCTAAGCTGACCTCGTAATGGAAATCCGATGGTTCTGTTAGCTCCGTTAGGTAATTTCGGGGTTGGGAGCATGTTCGGAATGTAATTTGGAGGTCCGCAGCTCATTTAGGCTTGAAATGCCGAAGTTTGATATTTTTAAAGTTCCGGTCCGATAGCGAATTTTTTATCCGAGAGTCGGTTTGGGATTCTGGAAGTTTCTGTAGTTTTGTCATGTCATTTTGGATGTGTGTGCAAAATTTTAGGTCATTCGGACAAGTTTTGGATAGGTTTTTTATCGAAAGCGTGTTTGGTTAGAATTTGAAGTTCATAGACTTGAATCCTTGGTTAATTCGTGTTTCCGAAGTTGTTTTAGGTGGTTTAAGGATTTGAACAAGTTTGAACGATGTTATGGGTCATGTCTGTGGGTTTGGTTGAGATCTTGGGGAGCCTCGGGTGTGTTTCGGATGCTCGACGGATCAATTCTGGAGTTATGAACATTGCAGATTTTCTGTTGCAGACATTTAGTCTATGCGATTGCATAGGTTCCCCTACGATCGCATAGTGTCTGGCGAGGAGTCCAAATTTTTCTTCAATGCGATCGCATAGGTCTACTTCCTTCTTTAATGCGATCGCACTCCTTGCCCGCGATCGCATAGTGTAATTTGAGTGTGTGCCTCAGGGGTCCATTTCTTCTACTTCCTTCTTTCATGCGATTGTAGTGTGTTAATTCATCACCTTTTGTGATCGCAAGCCTTAGGCTGCGATCGCATAGTACAAATTTTGGGGGCCTCAGAGTATTTCATTGGGCAGACATAATCAGTATATTAATTTCATCCACGGGGGTTACACCACTTTTGCAAAAACTCAAGCTAGGGAGCTCGGTTTTGGGTGATTTTTTGAGTGCTTTTCAGAGGCAATTGCTGGGTAATGATTCCTTACTCCCTTATGATTAATATCCACTAATCTAAACTCGAATTCCTCCATTAATTTCGGATTTTGGATGAAACTTGGGGTAAATTTCTTAGAACTAATTTTGATGATTTGAGGGGGCATTTGACCTCTTATTTGGGAGATTTTTATATGGTTAGACTCGTGTGAGTACGAGGGTTCTGAGAACGTAAAAATATTTCCATTCTGAGCCGATGGATGGAGGGGTATTTTGGTCAATTTACCCATTTTTGTGTCGTAGCTTTAATTTTAACAGTGTAATTAGTTACTTGCGGTGTTATTTACACTATGTAATTGGTATGAACAGATTTGGGCCACTCGGAGTCGGATACTCGTGGCAAAAACATTATTTCTTAGCGGTTTTTTACCAGGATTGAGGTAAGTGGCTTGTCTAACCTTGTGTGGGGGACCTCTCCCCTTAGGATATATTATGTGTTGATTTAAATGCTATGTACGCGAGGTGACGGGCGTGTACTTGTGCAAATTGTTGAAAATCCACTTTACTTGAATTACTCAAAATGTGTTATCTTGGTTATTTGACTATGTTAATTGCAAGATTTTTTTCTGTGTTAGTTAAAGGAGTATGATTACATAGGATTAACTGTCTAAATGCTTAATTGTCTTAATTGAAAATACGTGGAACATGTTGGGATAGAATTTAATTGTTAATTATAGTTGTGTATCCTATTATGCTGAGTATTTTTTCTTGTTTGATTATGTTTTGTATTATGGAATGCGGGTTCAATTTCCGGAGATCCCTGTTAATGAGATGAGTGGACTGCGGGTTCAATTTCCGGAGATCCCTGTTATTGAGATGAGTGGACTGCGGGTTCGATTCCCGGAGATCCCTGGCTACTAATATAATGGACTGCGGGTTCAATTCTCGGAGATCCTGGTTACTAATAGTATGGACTGCGGGTTCAATTCCCGGAGATCCTAGTTACTAATATAAATGGACAGCGGGTTCATTCCCGGGGATTCTGTGCTATTGATCCTGTACTTGTTATGTTATTTTTCTTGTTAATATTATTTGCTAGTGACTTGTAGTTTCTATTCTTTTTCCTTGTTGTCATTTCAGGTTATTTACAGTTTTTCACAGTTCGATACTATTATATTATTATTATTCTCGGTAGGGCCCTGACCTTCCTCGTCACTACTCCATCGAGGTTGGGCTTGGCACTTACTGAGTACCGCCGTGGTGTACTCATGCTACTCTTCTGCACACTTTTGTTGTGCAGATCCATGTACATCTGATCAGGCACACTACCGGTGATAGTCATAGTTTTAAACTTTTTAGCCTGTGTTTGCCCGTGAGTTTTCGGGTCTTGGAGGTTGTGTATTCAGAAATTGTGATAAAGTGTAAGTTCCAAGCAGCACAGAGCCATAGTTTTACACTCGTTAGCCTGTGTTTGCCCATGAATTTTCGGGTCTTGGAGGTTATATTTTTAGTAATTGTGATAAAGTGTAAGTGACAAGTGGCACCTATTACATCTTTCTATGTTATTTCGCTTTTGTTTTTAGTTGTTTCGTAAAGGCTGTAAATTTCGCAATTGTGTTAGGCTTACCTAGTCGCGAAGACTGGGTGTCTAAATAAAAATTATTTGTATTACCTGGATCCACTTCTCGTGGTTCACTGGGGGTTCCTTCATTTGAGTTAACAAGGCCAGAACGAGGATTCTCCAGTGTGTTGTTATTAGGCGAAGGTGTGGGCGGCGCAATAACCGACTAACTAACGCTTGAAGAGCTTGGCTAACACGTGCATCAATTATTCTTTGCAAAGCTTCCTCTGGTCCCTCAAAATGTTTTGATTGCTCTTGTTCATCAGCATGTAATACTGGTGCAGGAGTAACTTCATGAGATTGATGTGGAGAAGGTTGAGGGGAAGGAACTATGTTAACGTTGTGCATATCCCCTTGATCATGATGGATTTGATTTTCATCAGCATTGTTGTTGTTGTTGTTGTTTGCCATGATGATAACAATTAGTAGAATGTAAAAAAGAAATAGATTATCAGATTCCTGGTGACGGAACCAATTTGTTTAACCAAAAATAGTATTTTGATCAAAACTAGAATTTAAGATGAAAAATCGGGTTACTGATAATCAAGAGACCAGAAAATAATAAGCTTTCTGAGAATATGAATAAAGCAATAAACAATATTGTTTTTCAATAGAATGCCAATAATTTGCGTGTCCTTACAAATGGTGGGACTTCTTCCTTTTATAGTAGATTCTAGGTAAATGAATGAAACCGAAGCTTTAATGAGTCAATGATAAATGACATTAAATAAGCTGTTACATAATCATTCATATTAAATATTAATTTTCTAACATATCAGGTATTTAATACTGAATTTGGACTTCTTTTTGTCTTTAGATCAATATTTTTAATGCCTTTTAATCTGTTGGATTTAAATAACTTGAATTGATGCTAGTGTCGTACCTAAACTACTTCTCATGCCTGTTTAACTTCCTCTTCCTATATTTGTCATCTTCCGTACCTTTTTCTTAATTGCTATGCTTTGACCATTTGACCAATCTACGTGTCATACCACATCACTTTTAATATAAATTCAAATTTTTCCCAATACAATTTTGACCTAGTTAAACTACAAATTCATGAATTCATGCCTTGACTACGATTCGACTTGGAATTCATGAATATATTCGTTCGATTATATTTTATTTTGTTTTTTGTTGGTTGATTCTATTATTGAGTTGTAGATCAATTTTTGTTTTGATTAATTTTTTTTAATTCAGTGTTCACCGCTTGTTCTTTTATTTTCATTTTTTATATTGATTAGTTTGGTTAAATTTGATTTTGTTTCTGGTTTTCTTAATTTTAATCGAGTGTCCTTAGATTGTTAGTTTTAGGGAATGGGTCTTTTCAATTATTTGGTAGATTATTACTTTGGTTTAATTGATAGTTTGATAGAAGTATGAATTAGGATTAATTTTCAGTTTTATTTAACATTTGATAATTCATTTCTAAAGTTTTTGAAATTGTTTTGGTTATAGTTGACTAATCTAGATTTTTAGTTAACCATGGTTAGTAAAAGAGGTTGGGGTTTAGTTAGTACTAGGTTAGTAAATTTCAGATGAGATGTGAGTTTTCTTTTATGTGATGTACTTAGGAGTGGCCACGACATCTTGAGTACTTGATATAAAAGAAATTAAGTTGTTTAATCACATAAAGTTTAGTGATTAAAATTACAATGACATCTACTTAGTCCAATTATCGCATTAAAATGGAAACTCGGCCATACATGAATGAGATAGTAAACCTTTAAGTTGGAAATAATCTTATGCCCACAGGTACAGATTAATTTTGGTATATCTTGGTTTACTAATCTACTAAAGTAAAGTAAATTCTATGCATGGGTTGCAACCTCTGCCCATAGGAAGGTTTAGAATTTACTTAGAATTGGTATTTCACGGTATTCACCATTGATGGATTGTACTTCATAGCTTATGTATGTTTATCCTTATTTTGCAGTCTTTTTCGCTTTACCGCTATTTTTAATGAGAATGCTCGAATTTTAATGCTTTCTGGTGACAATTATACTGAATGGAAGGAGAAAGTCCTTCTCACTTTAGGGTGCTCGGTTCTAGACCTGGCACTCCGTGTGGATGAACCACCTATCCCCACAGAATCAAGTACGCCAGCTGCTAAGGTTAATTATGAGTGGTGGGAGCGATCTAATAAGCTCTGACAAGGCATTGGCCAGCACCCTTATGAAGAGGCTCTCAAGTATGACTTTCGACAGAAGTCGTACAGTGCGTGAGCACATTATGGAGATGAGAGACATTGCTGCTAAACTCAAGTCCCTTGAGGTTGATATGTCTGAACCATTTCTCGTGCATTTCATTCTCAACTCACTTCCTGCGGAATATGGTCCGTTTAAGATTTCTTACAACACACATAAGGATAAATGGTCAATCAATGAACTTTTGACCATATGTGTTCAAGAAGAAGAGAGGTTGAAGCATGAGACACCTGAAAGTGTTAATATGGTGACTCATGGTAAGAGAAATGCAAAGAAGGGCAGAAGTGTTCCCATGAAGAAGAAAAGCACATTTGACAAAGATGCTTGTCGTTTCTGTAAGAAGAAGGGAAACTGAAAAAAGTGCAAAAATTCAATTACAACCTCTACCCAAGATAGCAGTCACTAACTCACGAACATCTACAGAATACTAAATACAAAGTCCGAACAAAATACAATACTATTTGTTCTGGTACAAGGACAACAAACGAAATAAAGATAGAAGAGACTTCGGGCCATACGGACGTCAGCAAGGCTACCTCGGGATGTCTGGACTGAAGTCAGCTCCCAACCAACTACTGCTGTCCAAAAGCTGCTGCTCGGGTACTATGATCTGTGCAAAAAGATGCACAGAGTATAGCATCAGTACAACCGACCACATATGCTGGTAAGTGCCTAGCCTTACCCCGACGAAGTAGTGACGAGGCTAGACCAGACTACCAGATAAACCTTATGCAAATATATATACGAGTACAATAAAATAACAGCGGAAAGTAAACAATTAAAGTTGGGAGGGGAAACATGCTTATGGGGTAGCAGTGAAAATAGAATATCAGGAATAACAAATAATCTACATCTGATTTCTTCTAACACAGAATAATGGCAAAACAAACCACTTTCACTCGTTTCAATTTCCTCTCGTTGTAGGCGTGCAACACGATCCCATTTCCTCAAATCACGTGGTAGGCGTACCACTCGATCGCATTTCATAATATCACGTGGTAGGCGTACCACTCGATCCCGTTTCATAATATCACGTGGTAGGCATATCGCTCGATCCCATTTACCACTCGATCCCATTTCTTTCAACACATACACAATATAATCCCAGCAAGGAAGAAAGATGTCATAATAAACTATCCTACTAAGGGAACAAGATAATATAATAAACTATCCTAGCAAGGGAACAAGATAATAGAATAAACTATCCCGGCAATGAAGCTTCAGCTATAAGCAAACTTATTCAATTTCTACTTAACACGATTAATACCAATGCTCAGGCATAACAATTACTTGCTCATTTTTAAGGACCTTCAACCAAGTTCTCATAAGCATAATTTAAGAATACAACAATTTAGCAATTTAAGACCCACGGTCATGCTAGACACCAATGTATAAATACTCGTCACCATGCCTATACATCATATTCGATCAGTTAGCAAGTAGCAAACAATACTCAACCCCTATTCCCTCAAGCTAGGGTTAGACCAGACACTTACCTTAACTTCTACAATTAAATCAATCTACAACGATCGTTTTCCCTCTCGAATACGGCTCCAACTCAATCAAATCTATGAAATAACGACTTTATAATATCAATAGTAGCTAAACAAATCAAACCCAATGCCTAAATAAATGTCCCCAACCTTTCTTCCAAAAATTCCAAAATCGACCATGGGTCCGCTTGGTCAAAATATGAGATTCGAACCAAATTCATATCACGCATTCCCTCACGAGCCCGAATATATAATTTATTTTTAAATTCGACCCAAAAATGAGGTCTAAATCAAAGAAACTTGAAAAGTCCTAATTCTATCCAATTTTAACCCTACATTATGTGATTTAGGCTTAGAATCTCACTAATTAATGAAGGAAAATGAAGGAAATGAGTGTAAATTTACTTACCCAAGCGGTCTTGAAGAATGGGGGCTTCAATGGATTCCTAAAGCTTGAGGGAGAAGAGAGTTCGTGAGAATTTTTGAATGAGGCTGCAACTATTCTATTTCTGAACTTAAAATAACTGGGCGAAGTTTCCCTACACAATCACCTAAATGGAGATGCGTTCGCGAAGGTCCCACTGACTGGTCATCGCGATTGTGAGGAGTGTAACGCGAATGCTTAGAAGAAATATTGGGGGTCCAAAAGTTTAGTCTATGTGAATACGAGTCTGCTGGTGCGAACACGAAGAAGAGGTTTATAAAGCTATGCGAACGCGAGTCTGTTAATACGAACGTGTTGAAGGAAATGCTGAAGCTATGCGGTCGTGAGAACTAGTACGCGAATGCGAAGGAGGAAAATTCTAAAGGAACGCGAACGCGGGCTTAAGATTGCAATCGCGAAAAAGGAAACAACTGTGCACAAATTGCAGATTTTCTGCAACTTTCTCTAAGTTTAAAACAACCCCAAACACCTCCGAAAACACTCCCGAGCCCTCGGGGCTCCTAAACAAACACGTACACTAACTTAACAACATCCTACGAACCTAACCGAGTGATCAATTCGCCATAACAACATCAAGATCAATGAATCAAACCTCAAATTCATCACTTTTTCATCAAACGTCATAAACTTTCATTTTTAGATATTTAGGTCTGAAACACGTCAACTGACGTCCGATCAAATTTCATGGGAAGCGCTTAAATCACATATATGATTTGTACCGGGAGCCGGAACCAAATTACGGGCCCCATACCAATATTTCCTAATCCATTTTCATTTCAAAATTTTAAATAAATTTCAGAAAAATAATTTCTACTAAAAATTTATTTCTCGGGCTCGGAACCTCGGATTTCGATTTCATGCATACGCCAGAGTCCTATATTTTTCTACGGACCCTCCGGGGCCGTCCAATCACAGGTCCGGGTCTATTTACCCAAAATATTGACCAAATTTAACTTTAATCATATTAATATCAAAATTCATCAATGTTTACATAAAATTCATATTTAAACTTTTCGGCTATGTGCCCAGACTGCACACGCAAATCGAGGTGACTAAAAATAAGGTTTTCAAGGCCTCGGAAGCACGAAATAAAGGATAAAATAGGCGATGATCCTTTGGGTCATCACATTCTCCACCTCTAAAACAATCGTTCATCCTCGAATGAACAAAAGAGAGAACTACCTGAGTCGGGAAATAGATGAGGATAACGGCTCCGCGTAACACACTCGGACTCGCAGGTCAATGCCTCATGAGGCTAACCACTCCACTAAACACGCACTGAAGGAAAACTCTCCGACCTCAACAGTCGAACCTGTTGGTCTAGAATAGCTACCGACTCCTCCTTATAAGATAGATCCTTGTCCAACTGAACAGTGTTGAAATATATTACGTGGGTCGGATCGCCGTTATACCTCCAAAGCATGGACACATGAAACACTGGATGCACGGATGACAAGTTTATAAGCCACCTCTCCCACACGATCGAGAATCTCAAACGGACTAATGAACCTAGGGATAAGCTTGCCCTTCTTTCATAAGAGACACTCGGAGGAAGTGACACTCGAAGCAAGACCCGCTCACTAGCCGTGAAAGCTACATCTCGAACCTTACGATCTGCATAACACTTTTGCTGTGATTGAGTTGAACGAAGCCTGTCCCGAATGATCTTGACCTTATCCAAGGCCTCCTGAACTAAATTTATACCCAATAAACGAGCCTCTCCCGGCTCAAACCATCCAACTGGAAACCGACATCGCCTACCATACAATGCCTAATATGGAGCCATCTGAATGATGGACTGGTAGCTATTGTTGTAGGTGAACTTTGTTAAAGGAAAAAACTAGTCCCACGAGCCTCCAAAATCAATGACACGGGCTCGAAGCATATCCTCTAATATCTGAATAGTCTGATCGGACTGTCCGTCCGTCTGAGAATGGAATGTTGTTCTCAACTCAACCTGGGTGCCTAACTCTTCTTGAACTGCTCTCTAGAAGTGCGAGATAAACTGCGTACCCCAATCCGAAATGATAGATAATGGCACTCCATGAAGGCGAAAT
Organism: Nicotiana noctiflora; assembly: GCA_032618575.1. Taxonomy (NCBI): domain Eukaryota; kingdom Viridiplantae; phylum Streptophyta; class Magnoliopsida; order Solanales; family Solanaceae; genus Nicotiana; species Nicotiana noctiflora. The sequence continues at coordinate 69,186 of JASVEL010009954.1, forward strand.
CTCTCTGATGTATATCTCAGTTAACCTCTCTGATGAATAAGTGGCTGCAACAGGAACAAAATGCGTTGACTTGGTCAACCTATCAACAATGACCCAAATAGCATCGAAGTTCTTCCGATTCATCCGAAGTCCAGTAAAAAATTCCATGATAATCATCTCCCACTTCCACTTGCAAAGCTCAATCCTCTGAAACAATCCACCAGGACGCGGATGCTCATACTTAACCTGGTGACAATTCAAACATCTAGTCATATATGCAACAATATCCTTCTTCATCATACGCCACCAATAATGTTTCCCCAAGACCTGATACATCTTCGCGGTGCCCGGATGTATAGAATAACGAGAACTATTGGCCTCTACTAAGATCAACTCTCTAATCCCATCAATATTGGGCACACAAACTCGCCCCTACAATATCAAAACACTATCTCTAGCTTAGGTCACCTTTGTGGAACCTCCACGCTGCACCGTGTCTCTCAGGACACACAAATGGGGATCATCAAACTGTCAATCAGGGATATGCTCCAATAATGAAGAACGAGCAACCGTGCAGGCTAACACTCTTCTAGGCTCAGAAATAACTAATCTTAAAAATCGATTGGCCAAGGCCTGAACATCCAAAGAAAACGGTCTCTGGCTGACCGAAATATAAGCAAGACTACCTATGTTGGCGGGCTTCCTACTCAATGCATCGGCCACAACATTGACCTTTCTCGGGTGGTACAATATAGTAACATCATAGTCTTTCAACAACTCCAACCACCTTTTCTACCTCAAATTCAACTCTTTCTGCTTGAACAAGTATTGCAAACTCTTGTGATCCGTGTACATCTCACACGTCACACCATATAAATAATGCCTCCAAATCTTCAAGGCATGAACAATGGCTGCTAAACTCTAGATCATGGACTGGGTAGTTCTTCTCGTGGATCTTCAACTACCTCAAAGCATAATTAATAACCCTGCCATCCTGCATCAATACCGCACCAAGACCAATACGAGAAGCATCACAATAAACAGTGTAAGGCCATGGACCTGTGGGCAAAACCAATATCGGTATTGTAGTCAGAGCTGTCTTGAGCTTCTAAAAGCTCTCCCCGCACTCATATGACCACCTCAACTGGGCACCCTTCTGGGTCAACCTAGTTATCGGGGCAGCTATAGATGAAAAACCCTCCACGAACCGATGATAATAACCAACTAACCCCAAGAAACTATGAATCTCTGTCGCTGAAGCTGATTGAGGCCAATTTTTCACTGCCTCAATCTTCTTTGGGTCCACTTGAATACCCTCTTCTGATACAACGTGAGCCAGAAATGCAACCGAGCTCAATCAGAACTCACACTTTGAAAGCTTAGCATATACCTAACTATGCTTTTGAGTCTGAAGAACCACTCTGAGATGTTACTAGTGCTCCTATTGGCTACGGGAGTATACTAGAATATCTTCAATAAAGACTATCACAAACAAGTCCAAATAAGGCATGAACACTCGGTTCATCAACTCCATAAATGTTGCTGTTCCATTGTTCAACCCAAATAACATGACGAGGAACTCATAATGACCATACCGAATGCAAAATGCTGTCTTAGGGACATCAGACGCCCTAATCCTCAGCTGATGGTAGCCTGATCTCAAGTCTATCTTTGAAAACACATTCGCACCCTGCAACTTGTCAAACAAATCATATATCCTCAGCACTGGATACTTGTTCTTTATCGTCACCTTGTTTAACTGCCGTTAATCAATGCACATCCTCATCGATACATCATTTTTCTTCACAGATAGAATTGGTGCACCCCAAAGAGAAATACTAGGCCTGATGAAACCCTTCTCGAGCAAGTCTTGCAACTGATACTTTAACTCTTTCAGATCTAGCGGGGTTATACGATACGATGGGATAGAAATGGGCAGCGTGCCTGGGTTATATCAATACAAAAATCCATATCCCTTTCAGGCGGAATAGAATCAATAGAAGGAACCTCTGTGGTGGAATCGCGAACATATGCCAGATAAGCTAAACACCCCTTCTCGACCATGTGTCGAGCCTTCACATATGAAATAACACTGCGGGTGGTATGACCAGGTGTCCCTCTCTACTCCAAACGGGGCAAATCTAGCAAAGCCAAAGTCACAGTCTTGGCATGATAATCCAAGATAGCATGATAGGGGGACAACCAATCCATCCCTAATATAACGTCGTCCACCATGTCTAAGAGAAATAAATCAATACGGGTCTCAAGTCCCTCAAACACTACCACACAGGAATGATGAACCCGGTCGACCACTATAGAATCACCTACCAATGTAGATACATAAATAGGAATACCCAATGCATCACTAGGCATATCCACGTAGGGTGCAAAATAGGATGACCCACACTGCATCGAACTTTCCCTAAGTTCGTAGGAGCCCAACAACGAAGTCCCTACTACAAACCAGAACTTTACTTGTGGTAACTGCATCGGAATCCTCAGCTTCAGGCCTGGATGGGAGAGCATAACATTGGGGCTGGGCCTTACCACCCTGGACTACATCTCTAGGATGGCCCGCTGGGATCCACCTCTACCTCTACCTCTAACACCTCTGCCACCACCTCTAGCTGGTTGGGCAGGCTGTTAAACCTCTGGTGCCTGAATCATAGAATGAGAACTCTGATGTTGAGAGCCGATCAAAACTCGAGGGAAAAGCCTCACAATGTCCCTAGGATCACTACAAGCATGGCAGACCTTGTCTTGTACAGCTGATCACAGTTGTGGTGCACTAATAGGTGCTGATGGTGAACTGAAAAGCTGTTGGTCAGAAGACTGCGACTGAGAGCCACAACCACCTGAATTACCATGTGAGACCTAAAAGGCTGACTGAAAGGGCCTCGGAGGATGGCCTCTACTATAAGAATCCCCAGCTTCAGATGAGGTACCACTTAATTTGCCTGCATGACGGGGCCTCTAATCAGACCCATGACAACCTCCCTATGCAAGAGTCATCTCAACTCTACGGGCCGCATTGGCCGCCTCCTAAAAAGAAATCTCACTCCTGGCTCCTATAGCCATCTAGAGACGGATTGGTTGAATCAATCAATCAATAAAACTCTGTACCCCCTCTCTCTCGGTGGGGAGTATAATAGTAGCATGGCGTGCTAGATCAATGAACCATGTCTCATACTGTGTGACTGTCATAGAGCCTTGTTGGAGGCGCTCGAACTGCCTGCGAAGAGCCTCTCGCTAAGTAACCGGGAGAAACTTCTCCAAAAACAACTCTGCAAACTGGTCCCAAGTCAGAGATAGCGACCATGCTGGCCTCGCTAAACAATAGTCTATCCACCAAGTCTTGGCGGATCCAGATAGATGAAAGGGGGCGAAGTTGACCCCATTGTTCTCCACAATACCCATGGTCTAAGCCACAATAGCCCTTCCAGAATATGCGTTCAGATAACAAGTCATAATAGTGAAATGCTTTTGAATAACATCAATTACGGCAGCTGACAAGTCTAATACGTACCGGGCTAAGTCACAATACCCGACTGAACTACCACAACTGGTTGAACCACTAGAACCTGAGCCCAGGGAGCTACCTACTCCGGAGTACGTGTAGCAAAAGTCCAAAATCTTCCTCCATCCTATGAGAAGTGGCTGGTGATACTAGAAGAAAACCCGCTCTAGTGACGGTATCCACAAAGCCTACCAATCTAACCACAACGTACTGAAGAACTAGGGTGGCTATGAACCCTTCTGGGACCTGAGCTGGGCAGCTGCTGGGGCTGGAACCTCTTCATCATAATCAATATGAGGCTCCACCTCTGGAACTGCTGCCCAGGGCTGAGCTCTACCCCTGCCTCGGCCTCTGGCACGGCCTCAACCTCTACCCCTCGCGGGTGCAGCTGTGGGCTCGGGCTGCTGCGCAGTGGAAGATAAAGCACGTGTTCTCGCCATCCGCAAAAGAACATAGTAGAAGGAAAATCAGTGTTTGAGAAACAGAATCACATGACAAGAAAGAACAAAAGTGAAATTTTTCCTAACTCTTTAGCCTCTAGGGGATAAATACAAACGTGTCCGTACCGATCCCTCAGACTCTACTAAGTGTGCTCGTGAGTTGTGAGACATATGTAACCTAGGGCTCTGATACCAACTTGTCACGACCTGAATTTCCCACCTCCGAGAGTCATGATAGCGCCTACTAATAGAAGCTACGCAAGCCGATTAATTATTAACCTTTTAGGCAAACATCGACAATATTAAGGCAATGAGACATTTAATATAAAAGCGGAAGTTTTAAATATAAATAAACGAAAAACAAGTGCGAAAATTCAATTACAACCTCTACCCAAGACTGGAGTCACTAACTCACGAACATCTAAAGAATGCTAAAAATAGAGTCTGAATAAAATACAATATTGTTTGTTCCAGTACAAGGACAACAAACAAAATAAGGAAAGAAGAGACTTCGGGCCATGCGGACGTCAACAAGGCTACCTCGAGATCTCTGGACTGAAGTCAACTCCCAACGCTCTTACTGCTATCCAAAAGCTGTTTCTCCGGCGCTGTGATCTCTGCAAAAAGATGCACGGAGTGTAGCATCAGCACAACTGACCTCATGTGCTGGCAAGTGTCTGACCTAACCCCAGTGAGGTAGTGATGAGGCTAGACCAGATTACCAGATAAGCCCATGCAGATATATATACAAGTACAACAAAATAATAGCTAAAAGGAAATAATTAAAACTGGCAGGGGGAAACATGCTTATGGGGTAGCAGATAAAATGAAATATCAAGAATAACAAAAGAAACTACATCTAATTTATTCTAAATAAGGAAAACAAACCACTTTCCCCCATTTCATAATATCATGTTGTAGGCATACCACTCGATCCCATTTTATAATATCACATGGTAGGCGTACCACTCGATCCCATTTCATTATATCACGTGGTAGGCGTACCATTTTATAATAACTCGTGGTCGGCGTACCACACGATCTCATTTCATAGTAACTCGTGGTCGGCATGCCAAACGATCCCATTTCTTTCAACACAATACACAACATAATCTCGGCAAGAAAGAAATGTCATATAATAACTATCCCGGCAAGGAAACAAGAAAATATAATAAACTATCCCGGCAAGAGAGATCTAACTATAACAAATCTTATTCAATTTCTACTTAACACCACTAAATTTATACTCAGTCTCAACAATTAATGGCTTAGTGTTAATGATTTCCAACCAATTCCTCATGAACAACAATTAAGAATTCGATAATTTAGCAATTTAGGACTCACGATCATACTCGACACCAGTGTATAGATACCCGTCACCATGCCTATACACCATACTTGACAAATAACAATTATCAATAAAGACTCTACTCCTATTTTTCTTGGGAGTCAGAATGGAATTCCGACAGCTGCAATAGCTTCGTTAGGTAATTTTAGATATGTCTGCAAATTTTCAAGTCATTAGGACATCATTTGGTCGGGGTTTTGATGGAATATGGGTTTTGGAAGTATTGGTTGAAACTTAGGCTTGAATCTGCCTTGATTTGATGATTTTTGTGTTTAATGATGTGTTTTTATGATTGGAACAAGTTCGTATCGTGATTTGGAGTAGGTTGGTGGTTTTGGTTGAGGTCCCGGGGGCCTCGGAGGTGTTTCCGGGGGTCATAAAGACCATTTCTAGTTGAATAACAGGTCAGTTTTGCTGTCATAAGTGTTGCAGACGGTTGCTCTATGCGATCGCAATGGGTTGATGCGGTCGCATAGAAGGTTTGGGAGGAGGCAAAATTATGTTCTATGCGATCGCGGAAGGGGTATGCTATCGCATAATTGAAGGGGTTTTGTTCTCTACGATCGCAGAAGTGCTATGCGATCGCATAGTGTTTTTGGCAGGGGTCCCAAGTCCTCTAGTCTGTTCTACGTGATCGCAGAGCTTGGAGTGCGATCGCATAGGGTTGTTATGCTAAGCAATGCGATCGCAAAGGGATGTGTGCGATCGCATAGAGTAAATTGGAAAGCTGGAAAGTTTGTTCTATGCGATCGCAATAGGTGTGATGCGATCGCATAGAATTTATGACGGGCAGATCAGTTAAATAACATTTCATCCGCGAGGGTTTCATTAATTCGCCATTGTTCGGCAAGTTTTGAAGCTAGGGAACGAGGGATTAAGAGATTTCCACCTAGATTTCGATTGGAGGTAAGTTTTATGGTCTAATTATCATTAAAAATTGGAGGAATTAAGGTGTAAATGGGTGTTTTGCTTGAAATTGTGAAGGATTGTGGCCTAGATATTGAAAACGAAAATTTGGGTTTTGAAAGGCCAATCGAACTCCGATTTTGGTAAATTTTATATGTATGGACTCGTGGCTAGACGAGGATTCTAGAAATATGAGTTTCGAAATTTTTCGAGATGTAGGCTCGGGGCTCGGGTTTTGCCAATTTCGTGATTTCTGATATTTTTCGAGTTCTTTCGATTGTGATGTTCCATTAGCCTATTTTGATATATTCCTATTGGTTTTGATCAGATTCGGCACCTGTGGAGTTTGATTCTCCTGGAAAGGGCATTGCTGGCTAGTGTTTGAGCTAGTTCGAGGTGAGTAACGGGTATGGATGATGACCCGAGGGTTTGAAACCCCGGTATATCACTATGTGATGCTATATTGAGGCGAGACATGTACTCTACTATGAGTGCGGGGTCGATTGTGATTCGCGATTATGGCTTAGTCCGACTGTGTAGCATTATACTGTGTTTGCTATAAATGAGCTGGTAAACCTCCTTTTTGGATGGTTGTGGATATCTTTGGGCTGTGAGCCAGTTATTTGGATCCCGTGAGGATCGTTATCATTGCTTTTGTGATTATAGCATGTTATCCTGATATCAGTCCCGAGCTAAACACTATCTAAAATGGTTTCCCAAACTCTAGTATTTCTGAACACCATTTTCTACTGTTATTGATAAAAAGAGATTTCAAAATGATATTTTTAGTGCCCGTGAGGTTTGCATTGCATATAGCTAGACTCGTAGTGGATCGTGCTGCGCGCCGCAGTATATCACTGATATTGCGCTTGGGCTGTAGGAGTCCCTCAGAGTTTGAACCCCCACAGCGAGCGCGGGTACCCAAATAGAACGGGCTATGCGTCGTAGCGGTCATGTTCATGCATCTACATTGTATTTAGATATACCTGTTGTACTGTTTAGCTGTTATTGCTGATTTTGAGACTTGTATTGTTGAAAATGGTAAAAAGGAGATTATTATATATCCTTGCTTAGTGCAATATTAGGTATTTTTACCTTCGATGTCTTTATCCGTGCTTATTACCACCAAGTTGGAAGTACTCACACTACTGCTTGCACCTTGTGTGCAGATCCAGGTACTTCACAGCAGAGTCGACTTCCCAGCTGCTCCAGAGCATTTATAAATTGTCGAGGTAGCTGCTTGGCATCCGTAGGACCCGACCTTCCATGTTATCTTATGTTGATATTCTACATTTTGTCTTACACTTATGTACTCAGTTCTATTATGACACTCTGGTAGAGGCTCCTGACTCGTGATCCCGGATTCTATGGAGAGTATTGTGCTATTTTGGGATGTTTGTCACAGTTTATGTTAGATTCTATATCTTTCTTATTACTGTTAAGGTTTTTAAAGTAAAGTGAGAGCTGGTAGCTCGATATTATGATAGGTTGGTTATGCTGGCCTAGCAATGTGCTGGGCGCCATCACGATTGGGTTTTGGGGTCGTGACAATTCCTTTGCTCAAATTACCAATTATGATCTTTTCCCATAGCCGAAATAGCCCATCAATATGCTAATAACCAGAGACATCGCAAGTAGTTAACTATGAACCCTATCATAGGTGGTGGGACTCTCCCACTTAGCTCGAAGCCACTATTACACAACTCTGGAATTTACCAGGATTTTTTAATCTCCTATTGACATAACCTTGCATAATCAACTGCCAAAATTCTCGATATCTTACTATAGAAATCATTAACACCGTTCGCACGACCAATTCCTTCGCTGTATAACCAATAGAATTCTTCGTATAAGCTTCGCGAACCACGCGACCGCTAACCTGCTTACAGGGAATAACCCACATGTGGAACTCACACCCTGGTATCTTCCAATACTATCTGTCTGTATTGGGTTGGCTCGGGTAGTTTCGGCCTACTACTACAGCGAGCGACATCTCGAACCGGGGTGGTCATCAGACCCCCGCAGCGTGCACACCAGAGCAGGTTATGCAGGGACTTCAGACGCCAGAGGCAGTCCCAGCTCAGGTAGTTGCACCGGCTATTCCAGTTGCGCTAGTTGCGCCAGCCCCAGGGTATGTTGTTCTGGTGATTCCTGACGACGAGCAGCATCGATTAGAGAGATTTGGCAGACTTCAGCCACTTATATTCAGTGGTACTGAGGGAAAGGATGCCCAGGGATTTTTGGACAAGTGTTAGAGGATGTTGTGTAAAGGGGGGATTCTTAAATCGAGTGGTGTCTTTTTTACTACATTCCAGTTTTCAGGTCCAACATTCATTTGGTGGGAGGATTTTGAGAGGCGTAGGCCTACAGGGGCTGCACCCCTTACTTGGCAGCAATTTTCCACTCTCATTTTAGAGAAGTATGTGCCACAGTCCTGCAGAGAGGAGCTGCGTTACCAGTTTGAGTGGCTAGTGCAGGGTGATATGTTAGTGACTCGGTACGAGTTGAGGTATACTCAGTTGGCCAGGCATGCTATTTGGATGATCCCGACAGATCGAGAGAGGATCAGGAGGTTCATTGATGGCCTCAACTATTCTATTTGTATCTTGATGACTAGGGAGAGAGTAGTGGCAGCATCGTTTGAGGAGGTTGTTGATATGGCACGCTCGATTGAGGTAGATCGTCGCCGTGAGCTAGAGGAGAGGGAGGCCAAGAGGCCTCGAGGTTCGGGTAGCTGTAGTGCTGCTCCATCTAGGGGCCCGTTTCAGCAGGGCAGAGGTCATTCTTTTAGGCCTCCTCGGACAAGTCGCCCAGAGTACATTGGGGCTTCTTCCTGTCGTGGCCGTTAGGGTTATCAACAAGGATAGTCTTCACTCAGTGCCCTTCCAGCTCAGAGTTCTACTCCTACTTCTTCAACCCAGGACTCATCTGCGGCGAGGGGTTTCCTTCAGTCCCCTTCTCCAGCTGCGTCGGTAGTTGTTTTGAGTGTGGCAAGTTTGGCGATATTAGGAGGCAGTGTCGTCGACTTCGTAGGGGTAAGTCTCAGCAGAGGGATCATCCCTCCTCTTCAACTCCATCTATTTCAACACTATCCCAGGCTAGTAGGGGTGGGGGTCAATCTTCAAGAGGTCGCCCCACGAGTGAGGAGCGATCGAGTGGTGGTCAGGCACATTTCTATGCACTTTCGGATAGGAGAGATGTTGTTGCTTTAGATGCGGTTATCATAGGTATTATTTCAGTTTGCCACATAGATGCTTCTGTTTTGTTTGATCCCGGTCTACATATTTGTATGTGTCTTCTTATTTTGCTCATCATTTGGGTACGACCCGTGGTAGTCTCGATTTACCTGTTCATGTATCCACCCCGGTGGGTGATATGATTATTGTGGATCACGTCTATCGATCCGGTGTTTTTTTTATTGGGGGTCTGGAGACCCGAGTGGATCTGCTATTGCTAGGTATGGTGTATTTCAATGTGATTTTGGGCATGGACTGGATGTCCCCGTGCCATGATATTTGGGATTGTCATGCCAAGATAGTTACATTGGCTATTCCTGGATTCCTCAGATTGAGTGGTCGGGTTCGACTAATTATGTCCCTAGCCGTGTGATTTCATTCTTAAAGGCTCAGAGGATGGTTGAAAAAGGGTGTTTGTCATATTTAGCGTTTGTGAGGGATGTGGGAGTTGAGACTCCTAATATTGATTATGTGCCTGTTGTGAGGGACTTCCCATATGTATTCCTATCAGACCTTCCGGGCATGCCGCCGGACAGGGATATCAATTTTGGCATTGACTTGGTGCCGGGAACTCAGCCCATTTCTATCCCTCCTTACCGTATGGCACCAGCTGAGCTGAAGGAATTGAAAGAACAGCTTCAGGAGCTTTTATATAAGGGATTCATTCACCCTAGTGTGTCACCGTGGGGTGCACCAGTGTTATTTGTTAAGAAGAAAAATGGTTCTATGCGGATGTGCATTAATTATAGACAGATGAACACGGTAACAATGAAGAACAAGTATCCTGTACCACGTATTGATGATTTATTTGATCAGCTCCAAAGAGCGAGGGTGTTTTTGAAGATTGATATTTGTTCAGGCTATCACCAGCTGAAGATTAGAGACTCTGATATTATGAAGACTACATTCAAGACGAGATATGGGCACTATGAGTTTCTTGTGATGTCTTATGGGCTGACCAATGTCCCACCCGTGTTCATGCATCTAATTAACAGTGTGTTTCGGACATATTTGGATTCTTTCATTATCATGTTCATTGCATCATGGTGTACTCTCGTAGCCAGGAGGAGCATGCTCAACATTTGAGCGTTGTGTTGCGGAGGTTGAGGGAGGAGAAATTGTATGCGAAGTTCTCCAAGTGCGAGTTTTAGCTTGAGTCTGTAGCTTTTCTCGGTCATGTGGTGTCTCGTAATGGTATTCAGGTTGACCCGATGAAGATAGAGGTGGTGGAGAGTTGGCCTATACCATCTTCAACAATAGAGATCCGCAATTTCCATGGTTTGGTGAGGTATTATCACCGATTTTTTTAGGGATTTTCATCCATTGCTTCTTCTTTGACCAGATTGATGCAAAAGGGTGCACCATTCGTGTGGTCGGATGAGTACGAGGAGAGCTTTCAGAAGCTCAAGACAGCTTTGACCACAACTCTAGTGTTAGTCTTTCCATCAGCTTCAGGTTCATATAGCGTATATTGTGATGCCTCGAGAGTGGGGATAGGTTGTGTATTGATGCAGGAGGGTAGAGTTATTGTTTATGCTTCTCGCCAGTTGAAGCCTCATGAGAAAAACTACCATGTTCATGATTTGAAGTTAGCTGCCAAAGTTCATGCCTTGAAGATTTGGAGGCACTATTTGTACGGCGTGTCCTATGAGGTGTATACCGATCATCGTAGTCTCCAGCATTTCTTCAAACAGAGGGATCTTAATTAGAGACAGTGGAGATGGCTTGAGTTGCTCAAGGATTATGACATTACTATTCATATCATCCGAGGAAGGACAATGTAGTGGCCGATGCTTTGAGACGAAAGGCGGTTAGTATGGGCAGCCTTGCGTATATTCCATTAGGGAGAGACCCTTTGCAGTTGATGTTCAGGTGTTGGCCAATCGGTAAGTGAGGTTGGATATTTCAGAGCGTGTTGGCTTGCATTGTTTCTCGGTCTTCCGTATATGATTGCATTCGTGAGCGTCAGTATGATGATCCACACTTGTTTGTCCTTAAGGAAAGAGTTCAGCATGATGATGCCAGAGATGTCACTATTAATGGTAATGGTGTGTTGAAGATGCAGGGCTGGTTATGCGTGTCCAATGTTGATGGCCTTCGAGAGTTGATATCGGAGGAGGCCCATAACTCGCGGTATTCTATCCATCTAGGTACCGCAAAGATGTATCAGGATTTGAGACAGCATTACTGGTGGAGAAGGATGAAGAAGGATATTGCGAGTCATGTAGCATAGTGCCTCAACTGTCAGTAGGTCAAGTATGAGCATCAGAGGCCCGGTGGCGTGTTTCATCGTATTGATATTCCCGAGTGGAAATGGGAGAGGATCACTATGGACTTTGTTAGTGGACTCCCTCGGACAGCGAGGAAGTTTGATTCAGTTTGAGTGATTGTTGATAGGCTGACCAAGTCAGCTCACTTCATTCGTGTATGTACTACATACTCCTCGGAGCGGTTAGTAGAGAAATTCATTCGTGAGATCATCTGTTTGCATGGTGTCCTCATTTCCATCATTTTAGATAGGGGCACTTAGTTTACTTCCCAATTTTGGAAGTCTGTTCAGCGAGAGTTGGGTACTCAGGTGCAGTTGAGCATTGCTTTTCATCTTCAGATGGACGGTCAGTCCGAGCGTACTATTCAGATATTAAAGGATATGTTGCATGCTTGTGTTATCAATTTCGGAGGGCCATGGGATCTGTTTTTACCGCTCATAGATTTTTTGCTTATAATAATAGTTCCCACTCGAGTATTCAGATGGCTTTATATAAGGCTTTGTAAGGGAGACGGTGTAGATCTCCAGTTGGTTGGTTCGAGCTCGGTGAGGCTAGGCTATTGGGGACAGATTAGGTTCAGGATGCTTTAGATAAAGTGAAGGTAATTCAGGAAAGACTTCGTACAGCACAGTCGAGGCAAATGAATTATACTGAAAGGAAGGTTAGAGATATGTGTTATATTTAGTGGGTGAGAAGGTTTTGCTGCAGGTTTCGCCTATGAAAGGCGTCATCAGATTTGGGAAGAAAGGAAAGCTCAGTCCGAGATTCATTGGCCTTTTTGAGATTCTTAGGAGGATTAGAGAGGTGTCCTATATGCTTGCTTTGCCACCCAGTCTATCGGGAGTTCATCCGGTGTTTCACGTGTCTATGCTCCGAAGTATGTTGGTGACCCATCGCATGCGTTGGATTTCAGTACACTTCAACTTGATGATGACTTGACCTATGATGTGGAGCCTATAGCTATTTTGGGTCGTCAGGTGCGGAGATTGAGGTCCAAGGATATTGCATCAGTGAAGGTTCAGCGGAGAGGTCGGTCCGTGGAGGAGGCCACTTGGGAGATCGAGCACGAGATGCGGAGCAGATATCCTCACTTATTTGAGTCTCCAGGTATGTTTTTTGACCGCTCGGGGATGAGCGTCTGCTTAAGTTGGGGAGAATGTGATGACCCGGCCCGTCATCCATAGTAATCCTCTCCCATTTCTACTCGAGAATTTAGATTAGAGTAATATCTATATTAGAATCTATCGGGTGAATTTGGATTGATTCGGATTGAAAATAAGGCATATAGCCTTTTAGACTAAAGCTTGTTTTAGAAAAGTCAACCTAAAGTTGACTATGTGGTTAGAGGGCTTGGATGTGCATTCCGGTGGTTCGGTTAGCTTCGGGAGGTAAATTGTAACTTAGGGGAGCGATCGGAAATGAATTTGGAGGTCCGGTGTAGAAATAGGCTTGAATTGGCTAAGTTGGAATTTTGGCGAAATCCGATTGATAGGTGAGATTTTGATCCGGGAGTCGGAATGGAATTCCGACAGTTGCAATAGCTTCTTTAGGTGATTTTTGATATGTTTGCAAATTTTCAGGTCATTTGGACATCAATTGGTCGCGTTTTTGATGGAATATAGGTTTCGGAAGTTTTGGTTGAAACTTAGGCTTGAATCCGCATTGATTTGATGATTTTTGTGTTTAATGATGTGTTTTTATGATTGGAACAAGTTCGTATCGTAATTTGGAGTATGTTGATGGTTTTGGTTGAGGTCTCGGCGGCCTTGAGGGTGTTTCGGAGGGGTCAAACGGACCATTTTGAGTTAAAGATCACAGCTGAATTGCTGTCATAAATGTTGTAGACATTTGCTCTATGCGATCGCAAGGGTTGTGATGCGATCGCATAGAAGGTTTGGAGGAGGCCCAGTTTTTGTTCAATGCGATCGCGGTATGGGGGTTGCGATCGCATAGTTGATGAGGTTTGTGCTCTGCAAGTGCAGAAGGACCTTAGCGATCGCATAGAGTATTGGCCAGGAGTCCCAGGTTCTTTATTTGTTCAATGCGATCGCGGAACATAGGTATGTGATCGCGTAGTTTTTTTTTTATGAAGCAATGCGATCGCAAGGGGCAGAGTGCGATCGATAGTGTTAATTAAATGCCGGACAGATCAGTTAAATAACATTTCATCCGCGAGGGTTTCATAATTTCACCATTGTTGGGCAAGTTTTGAAGCTAGGGGACAAGGGATTAAGACATTTTCACCTAGATTTCGATTGGAGGTAAGTTTTATGGTCTAATTAAGTGATTTTATCCTAGAATCTTCATCTATATCACTGGAAATTGTGGGAATTAAGGTGTAAATTGAGGTTTTGTTTGAAGCCTAGAAAATTGATGATTTGAAGGGGCAAATAAACTCTGATTTTGATAAATTTTATATGTATGGACTCTTTGCAAGACAAGGATTATGAAAATGTGGATTTCATAATTTTTCTAGAAGTAGGCCCGGGGCTCGGGTTTTTGCAACTTCGGGTTTTTGGTGTAATTCGAGTTATTTCGACTGTGTTATGTTCCTTTAGCCTATTTTGATGTATTCCTATTGGTTTTGATCAGATTCCGCACCCGTGGGGTCGATTCTCGTGGCCAGGGCATTGCGGGCTAGTTTTCAAGCCGATTCGAGGTGAGTAATGGGTATTGATGATGACCTGAGGGTTTGAAACCCCGGTATATCACTATGTGACGCTGTATTGAGGTGAGACGCGTACTCTACTGTGAGTGCAGGGTCGATTGCGATTGGGGACTATGGCTTAGTCCGACTGTGTAGTATTATACTGTGTTATTGGCTATAATTGAACCGGTAAACCTCCTACTTGGATGGTTGTGGATATCTTTGGGCTGTGAGCATGTCATTTGAATCCCATGAGGATCGTTATCACTGCTTCTATGATTATAGCATGTTATCCTGATATCCGCCCTAAGCTAAACACTAACTAAAATGGTTTTCCAAACTCTGATATTTCTAAACAATGTTTTCTACTATTACTATTAAAAAGGATTTAAAAATGATGATTTATTGTGCCTGTGAGGCTTGCATTGCATGTTGCTGGACTGGTAGTTGGTCGGGCTGCGCGCCGCAGCATATCACTGATATTGCGCTTGGGCTGTAGGAGCCCCTCCGGAGTTTGCTTAGTGGTTTATTGGGTATTTTTACCTTCAATGTCTTTATCCGTGCTTATTACCACTGAGTTGGAAGTACTCACACTACTCCCTGCACCTTGTGTGCAGATCCAGGTACTTCACAGCAGGGTTGACTTCCTAGCTGTTCCAGAGCATTTACGGATTGTCGAGGTAGCTGCTTGGCGTCCGCATGACCCGACCTTCCATGTTATCTTTTCTTGATTTTCCGCATTTTGTCAAACACTTATGTATTCAGTACTATTATGACACTCTTGATAGAGGCTCCTGACTCGTGACCCAGGATTCTGTGGGGAGTATTGTGCTATTTTGGGATGTTTGTCACAGTTTATGTTAGATTCTATATCTTTCTTATTACGGTTAAGGTTTTTAAAGTAAAGTGAGAGCTGGTAGCTCGATATTATGAAAGGTTGGTCATGCTGTCCCGGCAAGGGAGAAGGATGCTATAATAACTATCCCGGCAAAGGAACAAGGTAATATAATAATCTATCCCGGCAAGGGTGATCCAACTATAGCCATAATCATTCAATTTCTACTTAGCACATTTAAATTAATACTCAGTCTCAACAATTACTGACTCGGTGTTTAAAGTTTTCCAACCAAGTCCTCATAAATAGCAATTAAGAATTCGATAATTTAGCAATTTAGGACTCACGGTCATGCTCGACACCAGTGTATAGATACTCGTCACCATGCCTATACACCATACTCGACAATTAGCAATTAACAAACAATACACTAATCCTATTTTCCTCAAGCCAAAGTTATATCAAACACTTACCTCAACTTCCACTGCTAAATCAATCCACAATGACCGCCTTCCCTCTCAAATTCCGCTCCAACTCAATCAAATCTATGAAATAACGACTTTATAATATCAATAATGGCTAAATAATTCACACAGTGGCTTGCCTTTGATTCATGTGTTCCTAGCTTTGGTTACCCTTAGTTTTGTTCATATCTCAACCTCAGACCAAAATAAATCCCCCATTCACCCACGAGCCCAAATATACAATTTATTTTTAAATTCGACCCCAAAACGAGGTCTAAATCAAGAAAAATCAAATTTCCCTAATTCTATCCAATTTTAACCCTACATTATGTGATTTAGGCTTAGAATCTCACTAATTAATGAAGGAAAATGAA
Organism: Nicotiana noctiflora; assembly: GCA_032618575.1. Classification (NCBI taxonomy): domain Eukaryota; kingdom Viridiplantae; phylum Streptophyta; class Magnoliopsida; order Solanales; family Solanaceae; genus Nicotiana; species Nicotiana noctiflora. The sequence goes on from JASVEL010009954.1 coordinate 85,202, forward strand.
GGAAATGAGTGTAAATTTACTTACCCAAGCGGTCTTGAAGAATGGGGGCTTCAATGGATTCCTAAAGCTTGAGGGAGAAGAGAGTTCGTGAGAATTTTTTAAAGAACCCGTAGTACTATTTTCTGAACGTAAAATATAATTGGGCAACATTTACCCTTCGCGTTCACAGAAATGGAGATGCATTCGTGGAGGGTAGCGCAAACGCGTAGAAAAAATACTGGGGGGTCCAAAAGTCTGATCTAAAAAGCAATAAGGCTTCGCGATCGCGATGGCCTGAACGCGAACGCGAAGATCTAAGGAAGCAAAGCTACGCGAACGCGAGTGGGATGCTGTGAACGCGATAATGGTTTTCACTGAAAGCCAACAGCAGAATTTCTGCAACACATTTCTATCCAAATCATCCCGAAAATACTCCCGAGCCCTCAGGGCTCCCAACCAAACATACACACTAAGCATTTTTCCTAAGCCTGAAACACTCTCGAGCCCTCGGGGCTCCTACCCAAAAATATACACTAACTCAACAATATTGTACGAACTTAACCGTGCGATCAAATCGCCAAATTAACATAAAAAATAATGAATCAAACCTAAAAGTCAATATCTTTTTCTTCAAACTTCATAAACTTTTAAATTTAGAGTTTTAAGTCCGAAATACGTCAAATAACGTCCGATTTCAACCAAACTTCACAGAAATATCTTAAATCACATATAAGACATGTACCGGGTGCTGGAACCAAAATACAGGTCTGATACCAACACGTGCTAATCAATATTCAGTTCAATTTCTCTTAAAAATTTCAGAAAAACAATTTTACTCAAAAATTAATTTGTTGGGCTTGGGACCTTGGAATTCGATTCCGGGCATATGGCCGAGTCCCATATTTTTCTAAGGATCCTCCGGGACCGTCAAATCATGGGTCCGGGTCCGTTTACCCAAAATATTGACCAAGTTCATTTTAATACAAAATATTTAGTATTTTCATAGAATTTCACATATATGCTTTCTGGCTACTCGCCCGGACTGCGCACACAAATTGAGGCAACTAAAAGGAGGTTTTCAAGGCCTCGAAAGCATGAAAACAGAGAGAAAATAGGCGATGAAGCTTTGAATCATCATATTTTTTGAAGCATGAGACACCTGAAAGTGTTAATATGGTGACTCATGGTAAGAAAAATGCAAAGAAGGGCAGAAGTGTTCCCATGAAGAATAAAAGAACATTTGACAAAGATGCTTGTCATTTCTGTAAGAAGAAGGGACACTCGAAGAAAGATTGCCTGAAATACAAGAAATGGCTTGAGAAGAAAGGTAATTTTACCTTTGTATGTTATGAATCTAATTTTACTAAAGTTTCTGATAATACATGGTGGATTGATTCTGGTGCTACAATTCACATTTCCAAAATCATGCAGGGCTTTCTAACTCAGAGGAAGCCGATAGGAAGTGAACAATACGTCTATTCTGGAAATATGACGCATTCACGTGTGGAAGGGGTAGGGACTTATAGGCTCATTTTGAAGGATGGTTTTCACTTAGATTTAGAAATTCTACATTTAAAATTCGCATACCATCACCGACAATTAAATGATAAATATGACAAATACATCTAAAAAGCCAATTAAGTGCCAAAAAGTGATCGGTGCGGACTCAACCTTAGGAAGAGTGGGCGCTAATTACTTTTATTCAATAGCGGTATCGGGGTCAATATCCACAAGGAGCTAGAGAAGGGAGTTGAGTATTTGTAAAGTCTAGAAATGCGTTTTGGCTTCTAATTTTACTTATATCAATTTTTTTTTATGTTTATCAACTACACTTTTAACAACTATTAAATAGAATTAGATTGTGTTAAACTATTGAATCTAATTTGTATGCAAGATGGAGAAAAGCACTAGGGCCGTGGCATTTACATAGGTGATCAACTAACGGGTAGAGAATTTCAATGCAAGGATGACAATATGGGATATATGGATAACCGTTGCACTTAGCATTTACTCTCACGCCTCTCGGTAGAGAGAGTAATTTTGCCCAATCGACTCTCTCGAGACCAATCGAGTAGGCTAATTTTCCCAAGAAACTAATGGCTCAAGTAGGGTAAATACTCTCTCGAGCTTTACCTCATTGCTTGGGACTACCATTCTCATGGGTCCACCCCAATTCCTTGTTGGGTCAATTTTGGAGTCATAGACACTCTTTCTCAAGAAGTGTCAAAACCCACTAAGCTAGAATTAGTGTTTGCAATCACCAAATCCTAATTAAACCATAAAATTGACCCAAATAGCAAATACCCAACATCATTCAAGCACTAAACAATCACACCCTTTAATTACCCACACTAGGGTTGAGCCACAACCCTAGCTAATGGGTTTAGCTAGACATGGAAAAAGCAGAAAATGAAGAAATAATAGATAAACCCAACATATTAATTAACTATGTTGAAAAGCTACAAGTATCCACGATCAAATAAAAGCAAAATTGCCCAAAATAGGCTTAGAGGCTATTCTCATGAGTGCAGTAGCTCTGTGTATTCAAAACCTTTTCTAAAATTGATAAAATAATCTATTTATACTAGGCTAAAGTAATTGGACCAAAATGCACCTACGGGACTGGCGCGGACCGCGCAGAAATGTTGCGCGGCCGCGAAGGTCATTTGGTCTTCAATTCTGCTTCTGGAACTGGGGAACGCGGACCGCACAATTATGTCACGCGGTCGCGTTGGCTAAGTGACGTGGAAAACACGGAAATTGGGTGCGACCACGTTGCAGGGCATCATCAAAATCACTCATTTCTAAACTTTACCCATGCGGACAGCACCGAACTCTTTGGTATGCGGCCATGTGGAATCTTGCCTTGAATAGTTAGGTCTCAGGACCTTCATTAGCGCGGACCGCGTAGCTTGACATTAATTTTTCCTGGTCTCTGAACTTTCCTGCGCGGTCGTGTGGCAAAGAAGTGTGGGCCGCATAGGGTGATCTTCCTTAGCCTCTTAACTTCTTCTGCATGGTCACACATCATATTATTGTGGTCCACGCAGGTGATCTTGTTCCCCCCTTCAGTTGTCTTTTGACACTTGGTAGATTTCACTCCTTTTTGAGCTGATATTTAATATTTGTTATCTTGTCACTCAAACCTGCAATCAAGTTCAATTTTGTAAGCATTTTAGGACTAATATATGGAAATTTATGTACAAAGCTTAGGCAAGAATGGGTATAAAGCATGTTAAAATCATAGTTATCAACTCCCCTAAACTTAAACCTTTGTTTGTCCTCAAGCAAATAAAATAGGATCTACCCCTCATTTGAAAACAACCAATTAAATCCAGCCTATCCTAAAGTAACCTCAACAAGCATCAAATTGGGACTAACAATTTCCCTCAATGCGAATGCATCATTAACATATTTAAGCTTTGAAAACTTGTGGATCAAGTGTGACACAAGAGCATCAAGAGTTGACACATATTCATCAAAGAACTTTTCTCAATTACTTTGGTCATTATGGAACCCAAACTCGCACATCCTCAACTTTCCCAAAGTTAACCTCACATTTTAGAGTATTGACACACAAATCGAGGTAGAAGAATTTCTCGCTCATCTCTCACAAAGAAGAGACCTTAAGTCCGATACTAAGTACCATATGCTTTCCCTTCATGTAAGTATCCACTAATGTAGGCTTCCCTCAACTCAAGATCATATAGGGCTTTTGAGGAGTCATTGTAAAGGCTTTTGGGTAAAGATAGGATATGCTTTCGTTCACATGGGTTCAATCTTCCCCTAAGTACTTATTTTGATTCCTTTTGGCATACTTTCTTGATTCATTTGAGTATTTCTTCCTTCAAGGGGTTAGAGAGACACATTGTCACTCTTTCTTTTGCAATTCAAACCTTTCTCCTCTCTACTTTTTCACAACCTTTTTCACTTTCGTTTTCTTTGAATCCACCTTTTGGTTCTTATTCACTTTTGTCTTTCTTTTTGTCTTTTTCTCTTATTCATTGCCTCCCTTTTCATTTGCTTTTGTGCTTTTTTACCATATTGATGCCTTTCTTGTCTCTCCTCCAAACTTAGATATATGCCATTACTCAAGGGAAGATTTGGGTGCCAACAGAGGGTTTCATTAAGAACGGGTATAGGCTTGTAACTTTGGTTCATGAAAGAAGAAGGTTTAAGTTTCAAATAAGGTAAACTAGGGATCATTTCATTGGTAGGTCATGGGAATAGTTCAAATCAGGCATTTTTTATCAAAGATGGCCTATAATTACTTCTCAATTCAAGTTTCACCTATGATTTCGCCTCAACAAACATTCGAGGAAAGTTCTAGACCATCGGCTTGATACTAGGCTCACAATTCAAATCTTACTACACACTCAAGGATTCTAAAGACGGAGTAGAGGGCCCACAACAACCTTAGTTACAATTCAAGCGCACAATGGCCTATATTGACCATGTGATGAAAGTTTGGTCAACACAAGAGTCTCGAGCCCACGACTTTCACCATCCTAAACACAACATCATGTCTTTGACCATGGGATCAAAGGCAAGTGTGTTAGGCCCAAGTGAAGCTTTGCCTGAGGTACCCTTAACTACCAAATCTTGAAAACCAAAAAGAACAAAACAAAGAAAAACGGACTCAAACCCTCAAGAAGGTTGTCACGTCATCTATCATTGGGAAGAGCCACCCAGTTCGCACAATACTCCACCTTTGTAAAGAACTGTGTCATGAAGAAAATCAAAGGCTTATTGAAAGCGCCAAAATGAAAGTAAAAGCTACGAGTCTATATAAGAAACTAAAAAAGAGTTTTTATGAAATATTTTAACGAAAATGAAAACCGAATGAATATGTACAAAAGGGGAGTAGAATATACAACTAGGGATGATGAATATATACATGAGGTTGAAGAGAATCTATAGTGAACAGTTAGCCATCTACAATTACGAATGTACTGAAAGTAAAAGAACATATATAATCATCCATATTATCAATCAAAATGGTAGGGCCAGACACCCACGAATAAGAGCTAGCATTGTCCCCAATGCTAACTTCCAAATAAAGCATAAAAAATATGCAAAGGATATAGAATGTCCCCTCAAGCCTCATCAGCTGCCCTGTGCTAATCAATGGCTCCCTTGTCCTCTATACTGGCAGGGACCTCAGACTGGTCCCCAGCTTGTTGCTGCTGTGCTACTAGGACAGGTGCCTGCTGAGTACACAATCTCATTACCTTGTGTAAGGCCTCGTAAAATTTTTGTGCTTAAAACCTAGTAGTTTTGGTGTCATGGTCTGAATAATGTGTTAGGAATGCATAGAATTCTTCGCGGCGAGCAAGCTCGCCACGGTTCGGACCCTCGGTAGTGATTTAAGTTTCTAAAATTGAAAGAATAAATTTTCCAGAAAATATCGATTTTGCGGTCAGGAATGCAATCGCAGATCTGCTATGCGGACCGCATTCCTATCCCGCAAGGTTTAACAGAATATTTTCCAAAAATTGTGTTAAAAATGCGGTCCAATATGCGACTGCATAACAGAAATGCAGACCGCAGGTCCATCGCATAATTTCTTAATAATTTTTGAGTGTCAATTCTGTGGTGCGTTCTGCGATCGCAGAACACAAATGCGGACCGCATTCTGATCACATATCGTAAAAAAATAGGTGAACTTTTGGGGCAATTCTGCGGTCCATTATGTGGACCGCATGTTGATTCTGCCACCGCAGATGCGACCGCAGAATTGACTCGGCCCAAAATTTTATGAAATTTTAACCCGGCTCCTTCTTTAATAAAACACCTCAAAACATCATTTTCTCATATTTTCTTAGCAAAACAAGAGAGAGAAAAGAGAGATTCTAGAGAGAGAAACCAAACCATCTTCAAAGATCATTTCAAATCGCTTGGTCCGGAAGATCATAGGGCAAGTGTCATCTTCCCCAAATTTCTAAAGGTAAAAACCCTAATCATTTTCTTTGACTTTCAGTTTTAAAAAGGGTAAGAAAGATTTTCATGCATTAGCTTTTAAAAATAGAATTTAACACTCATGCATGTTCTTTGAACTTTAAATTTAGCAAAAGGAAGTGGGTAGGAGTAAGAGTTTGCAAAAATAGAAGTTGGCAACATAGGATAACTTGGGTGAACTTAAAATAAGAGTTTGGAGGAAGTAAATTCGATTCCAGGTATGTATGGCAAACTTTGATCCTTATGAAATAGCCTTATGTGTACAATTCATTTGGTATGTGAAAATTTTGAGAATTGTTGTGTAACTCTTTGATTTAGTTGTTGGGTATTCAATTGATTTGAACTATGTGTTGTGTAGTATGGGATATGAATCGAAAGATGAAAAAGGAAGTCATATTTGGTAAAGAAATTGAGAACGATTGTAGTGATGGCATACTTGGCTTCTTGTGGGAAACTAATGAAACAACTCGAATTGTAATGAACTGTTGAACAAAATGGTATGGATACTCTCGGGTATGGAAATACTATAACTTTGTTGTAATATCGGCTTGAAAAGTATTTGGAAACATGAACCAATTTGTAATTTGCTTATTGCACTTGTTTGTGATCTTGTGTAGTGCTCTTGTTTGCTGTTTGTGATTGTTGTGATTGAAACTGTACGCTGGGATCGGGTTGCGCGCCGCAACACGAAGTAATAATATGTGGTTTGGGGTGATAAGGGTGGCCGGGGTAATAAGGGTGGCCGAGGTAATAAGCCATTGAAATTGATATGAATACAAATTGTGAAATCATTAATATTAAATTGTGAAAGGAGACATCAGGAGAGTTTGCAACCTGTGGGGCACTGATTGCCCCTTTGTTTGACTTGATTGTGCTTTCCATGTATGTTTGGTTGTTGCCTTCCTTGTTGATCTCTAGTTGTACGTGGGCTGAGGATTTCTTAAAACAAAGTAAGTGTGGGAACGTGAATGGCTACTTCGTTATTACTTGGTGTAATCATTGGTTGTCTTATCATCGTGAATTTCTTGTTTAATGGCTTGAGTTTACTTGGGACAAAGCTTGTCCATACATACCAATACAATTCCAGTGTACTGACGTCCCTTTTGCCGGGGATGCTACATTCATGTTATGATTGTAGGTGGATCAGTAGCAGGTACTTCAGCTCCCGAGTCCTCTATACCGGCAAGAACCTCGGACTGGTCCCCAGCTTGCTGCTGTTGGGACTGGTGGAACTGTGGAGGGCTCAACATCTAGAGTACTAGAGGGAACCTCCTGGACCGGAAGCCACCTCAATCACTATCCCATGTGTGCTAGGGAGCTTCCTCTTATTCTTTGGCCTATGCTTCTCCGCCTGTAGCTGCACTGCTGCTGGCTCTCCAGCTGGATCTCCAAATAATAGGTCGAGCGACATCTGATTCGCTAGCAGCTTGTCTACGTCCTCTCTAATTTTCTGCACGAACTCCTTTGAGGCCTTTGTCTTCCTCATCTTCCTATGCTCATTACCCCATTTGTCTAGTGCTTTGTTGTGGTCCCCAACTACTTTGACTAACTTATCCCGCTTCTCCATCATCTGTTCCTGGTTGGCCAGGATCTACTTCAATGTATCCCCAATAGAAGCTGGGACCTCCACGGTCACAGGTGCACTATGGGCCTGAACCACTATCGTCAATGTGGACAACTTGGATGTCGCAGCCGATATCCAGTTGTTCAAACTGGTCAATGTATAGGACAGCTGGTTGGCAGTAAACTGGTGCATCTTTGATGAAGGAATCACCGGATGAGTTGCGACAGATGGGTCAGCTGTGGAGGAAGGACCTGGGGGCAGTGCCTCGTCAGTAACAGGCTCGGTGGACTGCTCCACAGCAACTAGCTCTTCAGACTGGCCAGGTGCAGAGGAGGTAGAATCCTGAGCCTTTTTGACTCTCTTTGGGTTGTCCGGACCCAACTGATCATACCAAGAATAAGGAGCCACTGGAGGTACTAAAACATCATATTTCATCTTCTTCACTTTAAATTCTCTGAATTATAGGGAGAGTGTGTTCAGAAAGGGGTAGTTTGTCTTTGTATCGCACCCGACTTGAGAAATCACTCTCGACATTATGTTACTCACATTCAGAGGAAACCCTGCCATGATAGAAGCTACCAAAACAGCACTCGGGAGAGGAACTGAGTGATCATGTGTGGACGGTCAAGTCGACTACATACAAAAGTCAACCAACCTTTAGCTTCAAAGTTCAGTGTGTTCATATGGATCTTCTCTTGTGCTGTCAACCAAACGGGGACTGTACCAGGGATTGCTAAGTTCTCGGCCAACCAAGGACGAAATTCTTCTTTTTAGTGCCAGCTTTTCAAGATATTGAGATTCTTCATCTTCCTGAAACCCCAAGAAGTCATTCAGCGACTTCCCATCAAAAACCACTATCTTGTCCCTCACTTTTGTTGCTTTTGAATCCTGAACTGTATGGTAAACATTGCAGTAAAACTCCTTCGCTATATGCTCCTTTCACCATGTGCTCATTTGGCATTCCCACACGTTCTTTGAAGAAGTTCCAACTGCTTGTACTAGAGGGTTGTGAGGAACTAAATCAGCATCAATGAAACGCCTCTCCGGAATCAGCTTCCTCTTGGGCCACCACTCCGTGATAGGCAACTTTGCTCACAAATATGTCTTCCCATACCTTAGGTCTACTAGTTCGGGAAATGCCTCCAACTAAGTCTCACCACCTTCAACACCTTGTACCTCCTCCTCATCTCAGCCTGCACTCACTCTAGATAATGAAGCTGTATGTTAGGGGTAGGGGTCGGGGTTGGGGGTCGGAAGGTCAAGATTCAGGGTTTGGAGTCGGGAGAAGGGAGTCATGGATTGAGATTAAAGTTAGGGCTTAGATGTAAGGGGTTGCAATCGGAGTCGAGGGAAGTGGGAGGCAGCCCTGTCGGCTTCCCGAATTATCTTTCGGGTTCTCTTTATGTTCTCTCTGGCCTAGGAGTGAGTTCCACAACCCTCTTCCCTTTTCCCCTAGGAGGAGCCACCGCTCCCGGGTTGTTTTTCCTTGCCCCCACGTTGTTGTTGTGCACCTCCACATTTTTTAACCATTGCCTGTAAGAATACATGACTAACTTTGTTAGTAGAAGCACATGAGGCAGATTAGCAAGTTCAGTTGACAGAAAAGAATACAGACACAATGACATAGACTGAGGGGCACAGACCACACAAGAATGCAGGCGGTCCTCGTAGTTCAAAATTCCAATTATTCAACTCTCTGAACATTACTGACGAAGACCATACTGCTTTGGACCGCGGCCGCGCAGGTTCAATGCGATCCGCACTAAAATGGTACGTGCTCCGCTCAGGTCAATTTATCAAAATGCCACCTCTCCGAACTCTTCTCACACGGTCCACACTATTTTTGACCTCGACCGCACAGGACTTTATGCTGACCTTGCACAAATGGCACATGGACCACGTTGATAGGAGGCATCATTACAAAGAGCCACGCGGATCGCGTAGTGTGAATTTAACTAAGCCGATATTTTAGTTATATTAAGTCCAATTTTTGTTCACAATTAGATTCCTAAGTGTCCCTACTCAATTAATTAACAAGAATTCATGCCTATTTGCTCAAAGTAACACAGAGAATCTAAGCTAACAGTTAAACTAAAAGAAAGAGAAGAAAATAAGAAGCTATACTAGTAGGTAGCAAGTAAAAGAATCCAAACTTAGGCTATGAATGAAATGAATAAGAGTTGTTACTAGGGATTAATGAGAATTCAATTATGTGCACAAGTACCCTTGATGAACAGAGAAATTTAGAGCATAGGAGGAAATTTTGCGAAAAGGATAAAATGAGGCCCAAGGCCTCTATTTATAGAAAAGCCCTGGGACCCTCAGCTCACCTACCAGCGCGGCCGCACAAAATGGGTCGCGGACCTTGCTGGGTTTACCATCTTTCACAAATTGTTGCTCAAGCCACCCGAACCGCACTATTTTGGTGTGCGGCCGCATGGAAAAACTTCAGAGAGTTGCAAATTTTGAGTTTTCAAATGCGGACTACACACAAATGTATGTGGACCATGTTGATTCATCTAGGACTTAACACAGAACTGCTCAAGCCTACGCGGACCATACTGCTTTGGTGCGCGGCCGCATAGGCAACCTTCAGAGACTACTAATTTTGCATTTTTTTGTCCTACACTGGTTTAACATTATCCCTGCAACACTTCACAAACTATCAGCTCATAAATCCTACTCTACAACAAAAAATGAAAAAGAAAGAAAAAGACATGGGTTGCCTCCCAAGAAGCGCCTGATCTAACATCGCGACACGACGCAAGTTACCATCATCTCACTTTAAATGAATAAGCGCCACCACGTGGCTGTCATCAATCTTGACCAAGTAATTCTTGACTCGATGCCCATTAACCCAGAATACTTCACCATTTTTGTTCTTGAGATCAAGGGCACCGAAATGAGTTACAAAAACCACTTCAAAAGGCCCACTCCATTTGGATTTGAGCTTCCCAGAAATAACCTTAGCCTTGAGTTGAAAAGAAAGACCATATCACCAACCTTGAATTCTTTACCCCGAGCATATTTATCATGGAGGTAATTCATCTTGTCCTTATACAAGGACGAGCTGGAGTAAGCATGGAATCTAAACTCATCAAGTTCATTCAATTGCTCCACTCGGAGGTTGGCCGCAACATCCCATTCCAAATTTAATCTTTTCAAAGCCCACATCGCCTTATGCTCTAGTTCCACCGGGAGATGACAAGCCTTACCAAACACCAATCGATATGGAGACATACCAATTAGAGTCTTGTACGCAGTCCTATAAGCCCAAAGAGCATCGTCCAACTTCTTTGACCAATCGGTCCTATTTGCATTCACTATATTGGACAAAATACTCTTAATTTCCTGGTTAGAAACCTCCACTTGGCCACTTTCTTGAGGATGGTATGGGGTGGTCACCTTGTGGCTAACTACATATTTAGCGAGCAAAGAATCAAAGGCTTTGTTGCAAAAATGGGACCCCCATCACTGATGATAGCATGAGGGGTTCCAAACCTAGTGAATATGTGCTTTTTAAAAAATGCCACGACTCTCAGGGCTTCATTGTTGGGAAGAGCCACGGCTCAACCCTCTTTGACACATAATCCACCTACACGAGAATATACGTGTTCCTACAAGAGCTTACAAATGGGACTATGAAATCAATGCCTTACACATAAAAAATATCGACCTCTAGAATGTTGTTTAGAGGCATCTCATCCCTCTTATAAATCCCTCCAGCTCATTGGCATGCATCATACTTTTTCACCAAATCGCTTGCATCTAGAAACAAAGTCGGCCAATAGAAGCCATAACTTAGAACCTTTGACACTGTCCTCACACCCCATGATGACCACCATAAGGAGAAGAGTGGCAAGCTTGCAATATGCTCAATTGTTATTCTTCCGGGACACATCGACGAATCACACCATCGGTGCAGATTTCGAACAAGTAGGGCTTGTCCCAATAGTAATCCAAACTATCCCACTGGAGCTTCTTCTTTTGGTTAGAAGAGAGCTCATATAGTATTATACACGTCACAAGATAATTGGGCACATCGGCAAACCATGGCATATCATGCATAGACACCGCAAGGAGTTGTTCATCCGGAAAAGCATCATTAATCTCAACACCATTGCTTGGTCTTCCTTCTTCCGCTAGCCGGGACAAGTGATCCACAACTTGATTTTCACTTCCTTTTCTATCCATAATCTCTAGATCAAATTCTTGCAAGAGTAATACCCATCTCATTAACCTCACTTTCGAGTCTTTCTTTGTAATCAAATACTTAAGGGCGGTATGATCTGCATATGAATAATCACTTTGGCCCCCATAAGGTATGGACAAAATTTTTCCATGGCAAACACAATAGCTAGCAACTCCTTCTCGGTGACTATATAGTTCTTTTGAGCCTCATTCATCGTCTAGCTTGCGTAGTTGTAATGACCCGACCGGTCGTTTTAGAAAATCTTTGGCCAAGAACCGCACCAACTGCTACATCACTCGCGTCACATATCAACTCAAAAGGCAAATCCCAGTTGGGTGCGGTGATAATGGGAGTGGTAGTCAATTTATGTTTCAACAATTCAAAGGACTCCATACACCTGCCATCAAACACGAACTTCACATCATTTTCCAATAGTTTTCACAACGAGTTCACAACTTTTGAAAAATCCTTGATGAAGCACCGGTAGAACACCACATGGCCTAAGAAACTTCTCACCCCCTTGACAGAAGTACGGGGAGGAAGCCTTGAGATAACCTCTATCTTTTCTTTGTCGACTTCAATACCATTCTTTGAAATTTTGTGCCCCAAGACAATTTCCTCTTGCACCATGAAGTGACATTTCTCCCAATTTAGTACAAGATTGGTCTCCTCACATCTTTTCAACATTTCATCCAAGTTCTCTATGCATTCTTCAAATGAGTCCCCCGCCACACTAAAATCGTCCATGAAGACCTCCAGAATGTCCTCCACCATGTCGGTGAAGATTGCCATCATACATCTTTGGAAGGTCGCTGGAGCATTACAAAGTCCAAAAGGCATCCTTGAGAAGGCGAATGAGCCATATGGAAATGAAAATATTGTCTTTTCTTGGTTATACACCGAATAGCCATCAAGGAAGCAATAGTAAGCCCGACCTGCTAAACAATCAAGTATTTGGCCCAAAAATGGTAGAGGGAAATGATCATTCCTAGTGACCTTGTTGAGCTTTCTATAATCCATGCACACACTCTAACCCGTGACCGTGCCGGTCAGAATCAACTCATTATTTTCACTTGTAACCACCGTGATGCCACCCTTCTTTGGAACACATTGGGCCGGGGGGGTCCATGAACTATCCGATATTGGGTAGACTACACCAACATCCAACCACTTGATAATCTCCTTCTTGACTACCTCTTGCATAGCTTCATTTAGTCTTCTTTGGTGTTCAAGCGACAGCCTTGCATCTTCCTCCAAAATGATCCTATGCATGCAAAAGCGGGACTTATGCCCCGAATATCCGCCAACGTCCATCCAATCACCCGCTTGTGCTTTTGTAGAACCGCTAAAGTGGAATTAACCTACAAGTTAGTTAAGCAAGACAAAAGAATAATAGGAAAAGTGAAATTAGGACCCAAGTATTCATACCTGAGGTGAGGAGGAAGTGGTTTCAACTCCAACACCGGCGTCTCCTCATTAGATGGCTTTGTTGAGGGGTTTTACGATTTTCAAGGTCCAATGATAACTTCCTAGGGTCATAAGAGTATGAGCCCATACCATGCAAAGCATTTACACATTCAATTATCCCGACATCATCATTAGCCTCCATGTTTAAAAGCACTGCTTTAAGTGGATCTTCAACATTAATCATTGTGCTTGTGTCATCCACTATCACCGTCGTGACAATGTCAACAAATGAGCAAACTTCGGTATTATTTGGTTGCCTCATAGATTTGCACACATGGGACACTACCGTTTCATCACCAACTCGGAAGGTCAACTCTCCAGCCTCGACATCAACCAAAGCCTTCCCTGTTGCTAGGAAAGGCCTTCCAAGAATAATTGGGACTTCAAATTCCACCTCAAAATCAAGAATCACGAAGTCGGACGTCAAGATAAACTTATCAACACAAACAAGGAAATCATCAATTATACCCAAAGGTTGCTTCATTGACCTATCCGCCATTTGGAGCCTCATTGAAGTCGGGCGAGGTTTCCCGATTCCCACAGTTTTGAAAACTGAGTATGGCATTAAGTTGATACTCTCCCCCAGTTCACAAAGGGCTTTTGCAAAGTCGGTGCTTCCAATAGTGCATGGGATAGTGAATGCACTGGGGTCCTCAAGTTTAGGAGCCATGGAGTGTACAATCGCGCTCACTTGATGGGTCATTTTGATTGTCTCACACTCCATTGATGTCTTCTTTGTAACCAAATCTTTCATGAATTTCGCATACCCTGGCATTTGCTCGAGTGCCTCCACCAAAGGTACATTGATAGTCAAAATCTTCATCATCTCAATGAATTTATAAATTGGTTGTCACTTTTTTTCTTGGCCAAATATTGAGGGTAGGGCTGAGGAGGCCTAGGGAAGGGTTACTTGGCTTTGGGCACCTCCCGCTCGGGCATATCTGTTGCCACACCTCCTTTTTTTACGGATATTTATAACATGTTCCCTAGAATGTCAATTCTCACTTCATTTCTTGCACTTGGTTCCACAACATCATCAACCCCTGTTGGCATGTAATCATTAGGCAACTCATCTTCCTCCACTGTGTCTTAATTCTCTCTTGAGGCATGCACATCACCGCCTGGTCCACTCCGTGTGGTCACCGCCATCACACGGTTGTTATGCCCACCCTTAGGATTTACTACCGTGTCACTAGGTAGCGCACCCTTTGGGCGAGTATTTAAAGATTGTGAAATTTGTCCAAGTTGCACTTCCAAGTTGTGGATGGAAGTGTTATGTGAAGCCAATTGCGCATCTGAGTCTTAAGTCTTCTTCATCATTTGTTCGTACATTACCTCGATTCTCCCAAATTCATTGCCTGATTAACTCGACCCTTGAGATTGATACGGTGGCGGGTTGTTTGATTGTTGAAACATCGGGGGCCTTTGAAAGCCTTGTCCCCGATTACCTTGGCCATCATTGTTGTTCCACCCCCCTTGGCCATTGTTGTTGTTCCAATTGTTGTTGTTGTTTCCACTCCAATTTCCACTATTGTCGCCTTGATTCCCCCAATTGTTGTTTTGGTTATTCCCATTCAAATTTCCACCTCCTTGTTGATTATTCCAATTCCCTTGAGATCGCTATTGTTGGTTGCCTTGGTTTCCTCTATTTCCTTGGTAGTTGTTAACATATTGACAATCCTCACTTTGTTCATCATATCCCTCATTTGAATAACCACTACCATCATCATAGTTGTCACAATTTCCTTGTTGTTGTACCATTTGCCTTCTTTTCATCATATTCACTCCTTCCATAGCATTGACTTGGTGCAGGTTTTGAACTTGTTGCAATTACGCCTTGCCAATTTGTTCATTGTTGTTGTAAGTTTGGCAATGGCTTGGTCTTGGTCATGAAACTCATTACGCAAATTTATGACATTAGGATCACCTTGAGGAACATTTGTCCGGCTTGGCCATGCTGAAGAAGTATCGTCCATTTCATTTAACACTTCACACGCTTCATCGTACGGGAGCTTCATAAAATTTCCACCCGCCAATTGGTTCACAATACATTGGTTTGTTGTGTTGATGCCTCTATAGAATATTTGGTGAATCATCATATCATTCATATCATTATTTGGATACTCCTTGACTATAGTTCTAAATCTCTCCTGTATTTCATGCAAAGGCTCCGTTGGTTCTTATTTGAAAGCCAAAATCTCTTCACGGAGCGCCGACATGTGAGTTGGAGAAAAAACTTGGCAATGAATTTTTTCGCCAATTCGTCCCATGTAGTGATTGAATGATTCGGTAACCTCTCAAACCAATCGAGCGCTTTACCCCGAAGAGAGAATGGGAAAAGCCTCGATCTTAAAGCATCTTCGAAAACATTGGTTTGTTTACTCTCTCAACAAGTATCTATAAACCCCTTCAAGTGCTTGTATTCATTTTGATCGGAGGCGCCCGTAAAATACCCTTTTTGTTTGAGAAGTGTCAACATAATATTGGTGATTTGAAAATTCCCTGCCCGGATTCGGGGAGGAACTATGGCACTTGCATAACCTTGGTTATGGAGGACCCTTGGAGCAACTCTTGGTGGAGGCGGAGGAGGGTCTGGAATTGCATCATTAGGATTTATATTAGCATTTCTACCTCTCCGTGGTATTTGTGGTACCTGGAGTTCCTCTTGTTCAATATCATCAACCTTCTCCCCCGTGACAACGTTCTCAAGAGGGACATTCTCGTTTAAATCCATTTGTACTTGTTGGTTTGACACTAATAATTTTAGTAAAAAGAAGGAAAGAGGAGCAAAATAAAAAACTTGCTACACAAATAGTCAACACCGTAAGCTCCCCTGCCACGGCGCCAAAAAGAAATCGCTGCAGACTCAACCCTTAGGAAGAGTCGACGCTAATTACTTTTACCAAATAGTGGTATCGGGGTCAATATCCATAGGGAGCTAGAGTTGGGAGTTGAGTATTTGTAAAGTCTAGAAATGCGGTTTGGCTTCTAAATTTGCTTCTATCATTTTTGGATTTTTATGTTTATCAACTACACTTTTAACAACTACTAGATAGAACTAAATTATGCTAAAATATTGATTTTAGCTTGTATAATATATATAGAAAAGCACTAGGGCCATGGCATTTACCTAGGTGGTCAACTAACGGGTAGAGATTCCTAATGCACGAATGATGATTATGGGACTTATGCTATAACCGTTGCACGATTGCACCTACTCTCACACCCCTCGGTAGATAGAGTAATTTTGCCAAATTGACTTGAGAGACCAATTGGGTAGGCCAATATGCCAAGCACCTAATGGTTCAAGTTGGGTAATTACTCTCTCGAGGTTTAACCCGTTAATTGGGATTACCATTCTCATGGGTCCACCCCAATTCCCTGTTTGGTCAATTTTGGAGTCATAGATACTCTTTCTTAAGAAGTGTCAAAACTCATTAAGCCAGACTTAGTGTTTGCAACCACCAAATCCTAATTAAAGCATAAAATTGACCCAAATAGCAAATACCCAACATCATCCAAGCACTAAACAATCACACCCATTAATTACCCACACTAGGATTGAGCCACAACCCTAGCTAATGGGTTTAGCTAGACATGGAAAAAGCAAAAATTGAAAAAATAATATATAAAATCAACATGTTAATTAACTATATTGAAAAGCTACAAGAATCCGCATTAAAACAAAAAGAAATTGCCCAAAACAGGCTTAAACTCTAGTCTCACGAGTGCAGCAGTTGTGTGTAGTACAAAACATAACCTAAAATTGATAAAATATTCTGTTTATTATTGGCTAGAAAAACTGAATAAAAATGCCCCCGCGGGACTGGCGCGGATCGCGCAGAAATGTTGCGCGGCCGCGTAGGATGTTGGTCTTCAAGAATGTCACGCAGCCGCGCTGCCTAAGTGACGCGGACCGCACATAAATGGTATGCGTCCTCGTAGAAAGGCATCATCAAAATCACCACTCTCTGAACTATACCCATGCTGACCGAACTCTTTGGTATGCGGCCATGTGGAATCTTGCCTTGAATAGTGGGTCTCAGGACCTTCATTATAGTGGACCGCGTAGCTTGACATTAATTTTGCATGGTCTCTGAACTTTTCTGTGCAGCCGCGTGGCAAAGCAGTGCGGACTGCGCAGGGTGATCTTGAGCTGACTTAGTCTCTGAACTCTTCTGCGCGGCCGCACATCAAATCAGTGCGGTCAGTGTAAGTCATTTTGTTCCCTACTTCAAATGTCTTTTGACACTTGGTAGATTTCACTCTTTCTTGAGCTGATATTTGATATTTGTTATCTTGTCCCTCAAACCTGCAATGAAGTGCAATTTGTAAGCATTTTGGGACTAATATATGGCAATTGATGCACAAAGCTCAGGTAAGAATGGGTATAAAACATGTAGAAATCACATTTATCAACTCCCCAAAACTTAAACCTTTGCTTGTCCTCAAACAAATAAAATAAGACCTACCCTTCATTTGAAAACAACCAGTTAAACTTAGCCTATAAAGAAATTGGCACTAAGCGATGTATTATCAATGAGAACTCATCTAGTCTTTGGCATAAGAGATTGGGACACATCTCTATTGATAGAGTCAAAAGGTTGGTTAATGATGGAGTTCTAAAAAACTCTTAATTTTTCTGACTTTGGGACTTGTGTGGACTGCATAAAGGGTAAGCAGACCAACAAATCAACTAAAGGTGCCAAAAGGAGTTCTCAATTACTTGAGATCATACATACAGACATATGTGGACCATTTCCTACCCCTTGCTTGAATGGTGAGAGATATTTCATCTCGTTTATTGATGACTATTCAAGATATATGTATCTCTATTTTCTGTTTAATAAATCAGAAGCACTTGATGCTTTTAAAGTCTACAAAACAGAAGTAGAGAAACAAACTGGTGCTCAGATCAAAATTATAAAATCTGATAGGGGTGGAGAATATTATGGTAGGTACACAGATAAGGGACAAGTTAAGGGTCCATTTGCTGAGTTCCTTGAAAGTGAAGGTATAATTGCTCATTATACCATGCCAGGAACACCACAACAAAATGGTGTGGTGGAAAGAAGGAACCGGACATTAATGGACATGGTAAGAAGCATGATTAGTAGATTAAGTTTACCTTTATCCTTGTGCAGTGAAGCCTTAAAACCCGCTGTGCATATTTTGAATATGGTTCCATCCAAGGCTATCCCCAAGACACCTTTTGAGTTATGGAAAGGATGTAAACCTAGTTTAAATCATTTACACATTTGGGAATGTCCAACTGAAGTAAAGGTTTATAACCCACAACTAAAGAAGTTGGATGAAAGAACAATAAGCGGGTATTTTATAGGCTATGTGCAGTTAACTCTAAGGGATTTAGGTTTTATTATCCTTCTCATTCTCCTAAAATTGTTGAAGCTAGAAATGCTAAATTTCTTGAGGAACATGAAGAAAGTGGGAGTGGTTTGACTCAAAGGGTGGAGTTGGAAGAAATAACGGAACCACCTGTGGTACCTCTATATATTGGGAACTTGAATGTTGCTCAGAAAAGTTCTCATGAATTATCTGAACAACAACAAGTTCAAGAGCCACCACCACTTGAGGAGCCACAGCAAGATCAACCCACTTTACCTGAACCCGCTGAAGAAGTGTCAGAACCAGTGGGAGTGAGAAAATCCTCAAGAATTAGAAAATCAGCAATTTCTAGTGACTATATTGTGTATCTCCAAGAGTCTGATTTTGATATTGGACTAAAAGATGATCCATGCTCGTTTTCACAAGCCATGAGTGGAGAAAACTCCACATTTTGGCATGATGCCATGAAAGAAGAGTTGGAATCTATGGCTAAGAATAAAGTCTGGGATCTCGTCGAATTACCAAAGGGATCCTCTACCATAGGTTCCAACTAGGTCTTTAAAACTAAAAGAGACTCATCAGGTAATATTGAATGATATAAAGCCAGACTTGTAGCCAAGGGTTTTACTCAAAGGGAAGGCATTGATTACCATGAAACCTTCTCTCCAGTATCAAAGAAGGATTCATTGAGAATAATTATGGAATTTACTCAAAGGGAAGGCATTGATTACCATGAAACCTTCTCTCCAGTATCAAAGAAGGATTCATTGAGAATAATCATGGCATTAGTAGCTTATTTTGATTTAGAGTTACATCAAATGGATGTGAAAACAACTTTTCTGAATGGAGATCTAGAAGAGGAGGTATACATGCGTCAACCTGAAGGATTTTGTGATAAGGACAAAAGTCACCTTGTTTGCAAGTTAAATAAATCCATTTATGGGCTAAAACAGGCTTCCCGCCAATGGTATATTAGATTTCATAATGTTGTTTCTTCATTTGGATTTACGGAGAACATCATTGATCAATGTATATACCTTAAGATAAGTAGGAGCAAATATATTTTTCTGGTCCTATATGTAGATGATATTTTGCTTGCAAGTAGTGATTTGGGATTGTTGCACGAGACTAAACAGTTCCTTATCCAGAATTTTGAGATGAAGGATATGGGTGAAGCCTCTTATGTCATTGGCATAGAGATTCACAGAGACAGATCCCAAAGATTACTTGGATTGTCTCAAAAGGCCTATATTGAAAGAATTCTGAAAAGATTCGGAATGGAAAACTGTTCACCTATAGTAGCACCCATAATTAAAGGTGACAAATTCTCATTGAATCAATATCCACAAAATGCATTGGAAAAGGACCAAATGAAAGACATTCCTTATGCTTCGCTTGTTGGGAGCCTTATGTATGCACAGGTCTGCACTAGACTGATGTTTCTTTTGCGGTAGGAATGCTTGGCAGATATCAAAGTAACCCTGGTCTTGACCATTGGAAAACTGGTAAAAGGGTCTTGAGATATTTGCAAGGAACCAAGGATTTTAAGCTCACATACAAATACTCTGACTCATTGGAGGTGATTGGATATTCAGACTCGGATTTAGGTGGATGTAAAGACACTGGTAAATCTACTTCAGGATACATTTTTTTCCTTGCTGGAGGTGCTGTATCTTGGAGAAGTGTCAAGCAGACCATTGTTGCAACATCCACAATGGAAGCTGAATTTATAGCATGCTATGAAGCTACATCACAGGCGTTATGGTTGAAAAACTTTATTTCCGGCCTTAGGATAGTCGATTCCATTTCAAGGCCATTGAGAATCTTTTGTGACAATTCAGCTGCAGTTTTCTTTTCTAAGAATAATAAAAGTGGCAGCCGAAGCAAGCACATCGACATAAAGTACTTGATGGTTAGAGACTATGTGATGGTTAGAGACTGTTTGAGCATATTAGTACTACTTTGATGATTGCTGATCCTATGATTAAATGTTTGCCGGCTAATATTTTCAAGGATCATGTAACCTATATGGGGCTTAGTATCTCAATTTAGTCTTGCTTTGCTCTCTAGCAGTTTGTATAGACATTATGATTATTTTGACATACATGATAGTGTACACTTTTGGATTTTCATGTATTATTTGTGATCATTGGATCAATAGTTTGACTTTGAATGACTTATATTAAGTTCATTCATAAAGTTGTTAGATACTTTATTAGAATATATTGTGCATTGTAATACATGGAAGGAAGTATTTGTTTAAAAGCATGACCGTCATGATTCATGTAATAATATATTCTAGTTAAAATGATTGTTGCATAACTTTTATTTGAGTGATAAAGTCTATGACTATATTATATGTTTATCTCTCATAAAGGATTATCTAATTTTAATATGTGAGCCAAGTGGGAGAATGTTAGAAATTTATCGTCTCTTCTAGAGACTTTTAGTGTGGTCCACATAGTAATAAATTATTTACCTGGTCTTGCAAAAAAATAATATATCAGATAATATTCTATAGTTATGCATATATGATAATTTATCTGATGGAAAGAAACTACCATATATTATGAGTCTCTAGGACAATTATAAATTAAAGAGAAGGTGGCTAAAATATTTAACTAAAAGTCTCTGGCCTACCTATAAATATGCATGTGACTCCCTAGAATCCTATGATAGGCACATGCTAGAAGGCTCTAGGTTTTGTATCAAGGTTCTTCCAAGTCGATTCCTTACATTACTTGAACAACCATGACCGATGGTACGTTCCTATTAATATTCTGCTGCGTTGACTCTGTTGATGCTATTGAATTGAAACATTCTCATGACAAATGCATTGTTCATTCAACTACAATCAAGGCCAACAACTTTGTTCAAATTCCAAATAGTCGTTATTGCGGTTTCCTCTACTTACATGGAAAATCCGCAACAAATCCATAAAACAAGAGATCAATTGTTTTGAATGAAACACAAGAGCAACAAATTCTCGTAGCACAATTGGTTAGAGGGCGAGCTAAATTAGTTGGAAGTCTTCGAGTTTGATTCTAAATAAGAGCGTTTTATTTTTCCATATTTTTGTATTTCGTGTAGTATGCGAACAAATAAAGTCGATTCAAATTGTATCCTTTGTATATACCCATGTATACAGTTGATATAAGTTGTATCATTTGTATACACTATCGTATTTCTCTTTGGTTACAATTGATACAAATGGAAGCTTCTAGAACGACGTTATACAGAAATGAATACAGTCGATACAGGTTTTCCGTTGCGCGAATGCATATAGATGACAAAGGATATATGTTCATTGCGCGTTCGTATACAAGTGATACAACTTATTAACATCGAACAATAGCTACGAATGATAATTAGGCAAACTATAATTATTAGCCTCTAAATTATAGTGATTTTTAAAAATTCCTCTTTTTTCTATAGTCCTTACAAAGGTTTCTCCAGTGTGCTGTATTTTCAAAGAGGGGCCGTTTAAGATAGACAGACATATCTCGTAAGAGATTTGATTTAACTTTTCTGATTAGAGGAAGCATACATAACATTAATTCCTAAAATTTAATGTGGAAATACGACAACTTTACGTGTCAATTTGACAACAATATTTTGAACAATGGTATAAACATAACGGAGAAGTTCTTTTTTGGGGATTTTATTAGGAACTGATTAAATTCACCATTTTAGAGTAAAAATACTAATTCAAGATGTTCAGTTTTATGTTAATCTTTCAATTTTATTGTTATCTTCGAAATTTCGTGGCATTATGAGATAAAATTTCATCAGTGCTTCTCTTTGATCTGCACTCGCCAATTTAACAAGGGATTACGTTATTAAGCAGCAGATTATCTCATTCTTGTTTAGATTCTACGCAGCCACGTGTATTTAATTGTAAATTTTTTATGTGGCGCCCAGTTTTGCGTCACCCATTATATTTGTTCTTACTTTTAAAAAGAATTTAATTGATGTCCAATTTTTGGATAACTTCAAATACAAACACTTTCCTCTTTTTCTTTACTGTGGTTTGCTTCTTCTTTGTGCTTAGATCGTTTCTTCTTCTTAGTTGCAAGCTGGGTTTTGTAATGACCCGGCCGGTCATTTTGAGAGTATTAACTCCGATTACCTATTTACTGCTTCTCCTATATCATTTTATACTTACGTGACTTTGCCGAGAGGATTTGCTTTTGGTTTTCGAGTGAAATAGGACACTTAATCCCTAAAATGGAAACTTAAGCTCTAAGAATTTGACCGTACTTGGAACTATGTGAAGACAACTCCGGAATGGAGTTTCGCCGATTTCGTTGGCTCCGTTGGGTGATTTTGGATTTAGGAGCATGTCCGAACTATGATTTGGAGTTCCGTAGCTGAATTAGACTTCAAAATGGCGAAAGTTAAATTTTTGAAAAGTTTGACCTGGAGTAGACTTTTGATATCAGGGTCAGATTCTAATTTTGAAAGCGAGAATAGGTTCGTAATGTCAAATATGGCTTGCATGCAAAATTTGGGGTCAATCGGACGTGATTTGATAGGTTTCGACATCGGTTATAGAAGTTTCAAGTTTTAAAGTTCATTAAGATTGAATTGAGGTGTGATTCGTGTTTATGTTGTTGTTTGATGTAATTTAAGGGCTCGACTAAGTTCGTATGGTATTTTGGGACTTGTTGTTATACTAGGTTGAGGTCCCGGAGGGCCTCAGGCTGATTTCGGGTGGTTAACAGACCATTTGGAGTTGTGTTGGATTTGATTGCACCTGCGCACTTGGGGCCGCAGGTGCGGCACGCAGAAGTGACCATTGACTTGCAGAATCGAATCTGGGCCTACCCAGCTGGGACCGCAGGTGCAGTCAGAGTCCCGCAGAAGTGGACTCGTAGGGGTGCAGGATGGAGCGCAAAAGCGGGCGCATAGGTGCGGCCCTTGCTCGCAGAATCGAACCCTGAGGACTTAAGTGAAGTCCGTACCTGCGATGGTTTTTCGTAGGTGCGGAACCATAGAAACGAAATTGATGGACAGAAAAGGGAAAATTTTGAAGGTTTGATCTCATTTTTATTTTGGCACTTTGAGAGTTCAGATTGAGGCGAAAATTCAAGGGTTTTCAGAGGAAACTATTGGGTAATGATTCTTGACTCATTTTTATTATATTCCACTAAGCTATCATTAATTTTATCATTTGATTAAGGATTTTGGTTGAGAAATTTTGGAAAAAAGTTGGAAAGTTCTTAAACTGAATTTTAGGATTTTGATTGAAATTTTGGTATCGGATTTGAGTGATTTTGACATGGGTGGACTTGTGGTCGTTCGTATTTTGTGACGTTTACCCGATTCTAAGACGTGGGCCCGGATTGACATTTTGGAGCGAATTTTTAATTTCTTGCTAAAGTGTTGATTTCATTAATTAGATTGGTTTCTTATAGTTATACTTGTGGAATGAATTGTTTGTGGCTAGATTTGGGCCATTCGGAGTCGGAAAATAGTGGAAAAAGAATTCTTACTGATTGGTTGAGCTTGGTTCGAGGTAAGTATCTTGTCTAACCTTGTGTGGGGGAAATACCCCTTTAGGATTTGGCACTGTTGTAATAATTTGTGTTATGTGTGTGTCGTGTACGTGAGGTGACGAGTGCTTACATGGGCTAAATGTTGAAATTCTGGTCCTTGCTAATTAGCTTCCTTTCTATGCCTTAATTGAGTTATTCTAGCACGCGCATCTATCATGATTAGCCTAAGCTCACATGACCATACTGAAATACACAGTTTGAGCAAAGGTCTATATCTATCCGTATGTCCTTTCTTTAATCTCATTTTAGATAGAATGACCAAGATTTCAAACTTTTGAAAAATTAATTCGAGATGTAGTTGAATTTTCATAATTCTTGTCGAGTACTATTTAATTTATTCGTTTGTTATGTATAGACCATTCTCTAAATTGGAGAAAATTTGGAGCTGGCCTTTGATTTTCAGTGTATGAAGTTCCCAACTCAAACTCCATTAAGGTCATGATGGAGCCTAACACTACTGTCAAGCTAGCCAACCATTAAATGATTGATTTTATTACTCATTTTAGTATTTTTGAAATCATAATTTCCTTCAATTAAATAGTAAGGGATAAAATTTACAGAGTAAATGATAATATTTTTACAATCACAATCACAACAACCTTAAAACATCCCTAGGTCACAAGTGCATGAGCATTATCTAGGTCTAATAAGTCCAAGATCGATCCCACAGAGAATTAACCTATCAATCACAACTTTCACAACCCAAAAGTACTTCCGAATCAAGTTCCCAAAATTTAGAATATTTTTGTGTAAGATTTTCGAACTACTACTTTGCAATAATTAAGAATGCTTAAAAGAAAGAATTGAATGTTGAATAAAATAATATAGAGAAGGACTAAGGTATTGATTTTCCCTATTGATGGAATCCCTTATCGTTATGCTCATACAAATTGTTAATATATTCTATCAATCATGAACGCTATGTGTATCATAACCCTCTCCCGAGCAATTACAATAATTTACTAGTGCACTCTCCCGAGCTACCCTAGCTAGCTTTAATTTGAATAGTTCACTTAAGATTGCACCCAAGACTTCGTTATTCCTAACCCCGTCTTTACGCCTAAAGTTATAGATTTCTCCAATAACCTAGGTGTGGTGTTGTTCAACAATAAACCTAAATATGCACTCTTTTCCAAGTTATGCACACTAAATAGGCATAGCTAATTGGGGGATCCTACCAATTAACTACAACAAGAACGAAGTTGAACAAATAGAAATCTAAGTCACAATTTGTAATCACATAAACGATAAGTTCATCACTCAATAGGTTCCATCAAAACCTTAGAATAGAATTTAGCTACTCATGCTTGAAGAAACAAGAATAATAATTGAAATCATAAAGAAATAATTGATATAAAATAAAAGAAAGAGTTTGAGAGGATTCTCTCTTACTAAATATCTTGCAAAAGTAATGAATTAAAGACAACATGCCTCTATGGGGCAAACTAGGAGTTTATATAGAGGTTTTAGGGCTTAAAAACTAAGTTTGAGTCCAATTGGGATTGCTGCTGCGGCGACTTCCGCGGACGAACCGCGGACAGAACAGTTCTCTGAATCTTCAAAAATCTTCTGCAGGCCTGTTTTTCCGCAGTTCCACCGCGGTCGCGGTGAAACCGCGGTTTTGCACCCTGTTCCTTTCGGAATTGGGACAAACGCAAAACATGAAAGTTGTAACCCTTTGAGTTAGCTTTCCAACCATATATTATGGAGCCAACATAGAGTTCTGAGACAAAGGTTATGTCCAATTTACTAGACAGTGCGCAATATGCCTCATCCATTCTTCGGTTGTACTACACTATCACATTTGACCCCCGAACTCGATCCCGGCTTAATTCCTTGAGCTTTTACTCAGACTTCAAAGCTCCAAATCACTTAAATTCATTCCATAACATCCATATAGCTCGGAATCACACCTTCCCGGCTATTTTCAACATAAGTTCTTGACTTGTACCACACTTTGGCCTTTTTCACCATCTTTTGACTCCAAAACTTGCTCTTTTAGTCTTCATTAGCTCATGTGTACCTATAACACACTAAGAACACTAATAAAAGCATTTTGTCATCATAAACAATATCAAAACAATAATAAAGCGTGATTATTTAGTGGCATAAATATAGTCAAATTCACCTATTATCAATACCCCACACTTAAACCTTTGCTCGTCCTCGAGCAACCTTAATCACACTTTAGGCCAATTTTATTTATGTCTCCCCCAAATTATGTCACAAAAGCTATTTTTCATGATTAACCTAAGATATGCACAATCCTTACCTAACCGTAAACTCTCATGCCAGCACATTATTGCTTACTCTAATTATTACCAAAAACTTGCAAATTTACCTTCTTCCTCTTGAGTTACACACCCTCACATAGTTTATTGAGAGAAGTTCCCACACATAAACAATTCGGAACATGGAACTTATAAATATTAGAAAAATTCACTCACTTTCAACAAAGAACATTCATATGCATACAGACACACCATAGGCTTGCCCCTAGTGTAATACTCCACTAATCGAGTTATTCAATCATAGATCAAGAGGTCTTTAAGGGTTGTAATGTTGGCTACGGGACGTGTAGGATACTTTTGGTTATAGTGACTAACCTCCCTAAGCACTTTTCTTTTCCTTTTTACAATTTCCCTTTTTCGTTTTCTTCCTTATGTCTCCCCTAAACATTCCTTCACCTTTATTTACTTTGAATCCCCACTTGTCTTTTGTTGGTGTAACTGACCTTTCTAATTTTCATATATACATTGATATAGCTCTTTTTCTCAGAATATCTTTTTTTTCTCATTGCTTTGCAACACATTTACATTATTTTGGCCAGTTCACTATTTTCTACCATTCATTCTTGATTTTCCCTTTTTCAATTTCCCTTCACCCCACACTTAGACTTTTTCATATTCAATTAAATACAAGTGCTTCTAGGAGGTAAAGTAGAACAATATAATAATTTGATGAACATTGAAGGGTTAACAAAGAATAGGCTTTAAGCTCAAAGGGGTTAACTAAGATATCATGTACGGGTGAATTCATGTCTATTGGTTATAAGGGGTTACACAAAGAATGCCTCTATCCTTTCTACAACCAAACAACTTCTATTTCGCTTTGCAAACACACAAGGCAAGTTCTAGGCATCATGTACAACATACAATGTAAGTAAAACCTCACACACACATAACATGCAACTCATTTGGAATCCGGTTCATCTACAAAGTCATATCAATGTTCAAGCAAGTTGTATTGTGCAATTTAAGGCATATTTAGAATCTACAATCAAGCTTAGATAATACATTCTCAAGTTCAATTAAGCTTTGCTAATGTGCATACTTGGGGTTACATGTTACCCTTTGTCCTCTAATCCTAAGAAAAGAAAAATCTACCTAACCCGGTTCAATAAAAACCCTTGGAAAAGAACCGTGGTCAAAAGAAAAACCAAGGGGGAGATGATACACTACCTAGAAAAAGAAAATAAAAGAAAGAAAAATTCCTACGTGGACTACTTCCTTCAAGAGTACTTGTCCTAAATAGTCCGTCATAAGGAAGAGTCCTCTACTCATATTTTTGTATTTTTTTTAAATTTTCTGATTTTTTTTGTGTTTTTATTCCGACTTAGACCCTTAAGAAACCCGTATCCAAGTGTCCATCATCGGGCCAAGCCAGCTAATATAATTTACAGCTACATCTACTATATACAATATACAATACAAGATAAGTGTCCCACCCCACACTTAAAATCATGCCATGTCCTCATGGCATAATAATACATGTATAACATAGAAGGGTGAGAAAACTTACCTGGGATCTACCCCGTGTCTAGCCAATTTATCACTTTCTTTTTCATCCTATCCTTCATATTCGGTTTTAGCCTTCTTTTGCATTTCCTGGAAGGTTTGTGCCCCTCTTCCCGGAGAATCTTGTGCATGCAGTATGCAAGGCTGATCCCTTTTATGTCTGCCATGGTCCAACCATTGGCAGCTTTACATTCCTTGAGTACCTGTAATAACTTTTGAGCCTGCACATCTAGCAAACCAGATGAAGTAATAACATGTAAAGTGGAGTTAGGGCCTAGAAATTCATACCTGAGATGAGATGGTAGTGGTTTAAGCTCCAGCTTTGGTGGCTCTTCTATGGATGGTTTTGCAGGAGGGGTCTCTCTTTTCTCTAAGTGTAGAGGCTCGAATTCAAGCTCTCTCTCCCAAAACCTCTTGCCTTCCAGAGATAGTACCCATTCTGCTAAACTTTCACCATTTACCTCTTCCAAGTTCATCGGGCATGCTTGAAGTGGATCTTCAATGGTCAACTCTACATCGCCGGTTTCCACTATCACATCAGCCGCATCAATGAGAGAGCAATTTGTGAACTCACTAGGGCGCCTCATGGATTTTTGCACATTGAAAATGATCTCCTCATCATTCAACCTCATCTTGAGTTCCCCAGTTTCACAATCAATTATGGCTCTCCCGGTGGCTAGGAATGGTCTTCCCAGGATTATGGGAATTTCTTCGTCGACCTTGCAATCAAGAATAACAAAATCGGCGGGAAACACGAACTTCCCAACCTGGATTAGCACATCATCTATAATACCAAATGGACGCTTAACCGTCCTATCAGCAAGCTGTAAAAGCATAGAGGTGGGTTTGGCTCTCCCAATACCTAACCTCTTATAGATAACTAAGGACATGAGATTAATGCTTGCCCCCAAATCACATAAAGCATTAGTAAAGGCATAATTCCCTATAGTGCATGGGATGGTGAAGCTACCTGGATCAGATAGCTTCTCAGCAATGGGTCTGGAGACCACTGCACTACAAGTCTGTGTAAGTGTAACTGTGGCCAAGTCTTGGAAATCAAATTTCCGCGACATCAAATCCTTCATCATCTTAGCATAACCAGACATTTCTTTTAAAGCTTCAATTAATGGAATGTTTACCTGGATTTGCTTGAGCATCTCGAAGAACTTTTTGTATTGCTCCTCTTTCTAGTGTTTGGCCAATCTTTGGGGGAATGGTGGTGGAGGCCTCTTTTTCCCGGTGACTTGGGATTTTTCTTTTTCTATTACTTTCTCATCAACCTGCTGCTCTACCTTTTCACCTACTTTCTCTATTCCCTGTTTTGCTTCTTTATTTTCAGCAACTGGCTGGACTGTGACTTCTGTCAACCCTGTGGACTCATCCAGTTCAATGGGCAATGGAGTGGATGTCTCAGCCTGTCTGTCGATTGTCTCACTTTCATTCTCAGCATCAAGATCTCTACCGCTTCTCAGAGTCACTGCCATCATCTGCTTTGGGACTTGGTCTTTTGGGTTTGTTTGTGTATCTGCAGGCAATGTCCCTTGAGGACGATTGTTAAGTGACATAGCAATCTGACCCATCTGCACTTCCATATTTTTGATCGCTGCATCATGTGCATCTATTCTTTCATTGGTTTTGGCATTTGACCCAATTACCTACTGCATCATAGCTTCCAACCTTGCAAACCCATCGTCATGTCTACCCCCATGTGGTGGTGGAGGTGGATGATATCCCTGCTGCTGATTGCCGAAATTCTGAGGTCTAGGATATGGAGCCATGTTGTGTGGTGGCCTCATACCTGCTGCATTAAATTGTGGCTGGGGAGATCTGTACTGCATTGGAGCCTGTAGTTGTGGAGGCCTGTATTGCTGTGGAGCCTGCTGACCCCAACTCGGATTACCTTGTCTCTGCCCTCCATAATTTGCTACATAGTTCATATCCTCATGCTGATGATGATTTTCTTGGTCTGCAGCCCATGGATTACCTATGGGTTGGCTAATGCAAGATGTGCATAAACCACCATTGGTAGTATCTACAATGTGAACTTGTTGCTTAACCCCTGATTCTTCCACCTTCTTTGTCAAGATGCTCATTTGTGTCAATAAAGTTGCCACGTTCTCCTCTAGAGTGTTGGATGGATTCAGAGGTACAGAGTGTACCACTGGTGTGATAGGAGCATTCCTGGTCGTCCACCCGGAATTTTGAGCCATCTTGTCTACCAAATTTTTGTCCTCTCTCCAAGTCTTGCTCAGAAAAGCCCCACATGCTGAAGCATCTACAATATTCTTCATACTATCTGAGAGCCCCATGTAGAACCTTTGACCCAACATCTGCTCGAGAATCCCATGGTGAGGACACATAACAAGCATACCCTTGAATCTGCCCCAAGTTTCATGTAATGTCTCCATTGGTTTGTGCTTGAAGCTCACAATCTCATCAATTTGTTGAGCTGTCTTGTTAGGTGGATGAAACTTGTTGTGGAATTGCTCGACTAACTCATCCCAAGTTGCAATGGAGTTTATTGGGAGTGAGTTTAACCATATCTGTGCTGCTCCTGTAACTGAGAACGGAAAGAGTAGTAATCTGATAGCTTCCGGAGTTACATTCGGTTGCCTTTGTGTTCTGCATATTGATAGAAAGTTCTTGAGGTGCTGCTGTGGATCTTCAACCTGAGACCCAGAGAATAATCTCTTATTTTGCAACAAGTGAAGCATGTTGTTGGTAATCTGGAAAGACTCAGCTTGAATTGCTGGCACAACGATGGCAGTTGCCAAATTATCCGCTGTGGGTTGTGCATAAACAAAAATCTTCCGGCGAGAGTACTGGTTTTGAGTGTTTATGTCACCCATGTCGAAGTCTAGTTTGATTGGTTGTTAAGATTGTTGAATTTGTTTGATGGCTTTGTTACGTGCCCGGAAAGTTTGCTCGGGGTCTGAGAGTCCTTCAATTAGTTCTCCAGTCCTTGCAGATTTTCTAGGCATGCACCTGAATACCCAAATCAACAAACATCAAAATATTTAATGTAGAGTGTAGAAAGAACCCGAATACACAAGAATCTTGAAGTTCTGTCAATGGCAATTGATAATTCCGTTAATTCCCCGGCAACGACGCCAAAATTGATTCACGTCCAAGCAACGGTCGTAGTCAATATAACTTGGTCTAATAAGTCCAAGATCGATCCCATAGAGAATTAACCTATCAATCACAACTTTCACAACCCAAGAGTACTTCCGAATCAAGTTCCCAAAATTTAGAATATTTTTGTGTAAGATTTTCGAACTACTACTTTGCAATAATTAAGAATGCTTAAAAGAAAGAATTGAATATAGAGTAAAAAGAATATTATGAGAAGGACTAAGGTATTGATTTCCCCTATTGATGGAATCCCTTATCGTTATGCTCATACAAATTGTTAATATATTCTATCAATCATGAACGCTATGTGTATCGTAACCCTCTCACGAGCAATTACAATAATTTACTAGTGCACTCTCCCGAGCTACCCTAGCTAGCTTTAATTTGAATAGTTCACTTAAGATTGCACCCAAGACTTCGTTATTCCTAACCCCGTCTTTAAGCCTAAAGTTATAGATTCCTCCAATAACCTAGGTGTGGTGTTGTTCAACAATAAACCTAAATATTGCACTCTTTTCCAAGTTATGCACACTAAATAGGCACAGCTAATTGGGGATCCTACCAATTAACTACAACAAGAACGAAGTTGAACAAATAGAAATCTAAGTCACAATTTGTAATCACATAAACGATAAGTTCATCACTCAATAGGTTCCATCAAAACCTTAGAATAGAATTTAGCTACTCATGCTTGAAGAAACAAGAATAATAATTGAAATCATAAAGAAATAATTGATATAAAATAAAAGAAAGAGTTTCAGAGGATTCTCTCTTACTAAATATCTTGGAAAAGTAATGGATTAAAGACAACATGCCTCTATTGGGAAAACTAGGGGTTTATATTGAGGTTTTAAGGCTAAAAAACTAAGTTTGAGTACAATTAGGACTGTTGCTGTGGCGACTTCCGCGGTTCGTTCGAGGCCGCGGACGGACCGCGAACAGTAAACTTCAGAGAGCCTGTTTTTTCGCCTTCTACCACGGTCGCGGTAAAACCATAGTATTTCACCCTGTTACGTTTAGAATTTGGAAAAACTCAAAACATGAAAGGTGTTTCCCTTTGAGTTAGATTTCCAACCATATATTATGAAGCTAAAATGGAGTTATGAGAAAAAAGTTATGTCCAATTAACTAGACAGTACGCACAATATGCCTCATCCATTCTTTGCTTGTTCTACACTTATCAAATTTGACCCCCGAACTCGATCCCGGCTTAATTCTTTGAGCTTTTACTAAGACTTCAAAGCTCCAAATCACTTAAATTCATTCCATAACATCCATATAGCTCAGAATCACACCTTCTCGGCTACTTTCAACATAAGTTCTTGACTTGTACCACACTTTGGCCTTTTTCACCATCTTTTGACTCCAAAACTTGCTCTTTTAGTCTTCATTAGCTCATGTGTACCTATAACACACTA
This sequence comes from Nicotiana noctiflora, assembly GCA_032618575.1. NCBI lineage: Eukaryota > Viridiplantae > Streptophyta > Magnoliopsida > Solanales > Solanaceae > Nicotiana > Nicotiana noctiflora. The sequence goes on from JASVEL010009954.1 coordinate 117,616, forward strand.
AGAACACTAATAAAAGTATTGTCATCATAAACAATATCAAAACAATAATAAAGCGTGATTATTTATGTCACGACCCTAGTTCACCTATCGTGAACATGTATTAGGAAATAAAATAAAATACAATAACTGCCTAGAATACAAATTTCGATAGAAAAAAAATATAAATACTCTTAAGGAGACTCTACTGGTTGCGCATCGTAACATAAGATGTAACTCACCTTAGTCCTCGTATCAATCACGCTGATACGCCCACGAGGCCACTAGACATACATGTGCATGTACAACAAAATGTACAACAAGTATGATATGAGTACGAAAACAACATGTACCCTGTAAGTATCCAGTCTAATCTTGAAGTAGTGACGAGAGGTCGACTCCGACACTTACTATGGTCAATAATAATATACCGATAATATGATTAATCATGGATTTTATAAGACAATTGTATACTTAATAACATGAAGCGGTGAACAATTCCTTTGATAATAGGAAACTTCCAAATTTATTTTAATCTTTTAACAATTTATATATCATCTATTATGAATTCAAAAAAACCAAACCGATCATGTGCAAATTATGCCGAGGTCGTACGGCCCACTCCAACATAAATATAAATTGTGCACTGTTAATGATCGAACAGCACGAACTATATATGTATCTATCTGCTACCGAGGCATTCGGCCCACTCCAAAATAAGAGAAAACACATATAAACAACCAATTTAAGATTTGTTAAGGGCTAATGTTCAAGAAAATATAAATTCTCATTAACGGTCAACTGACCCGTCCAAAGCTCAAGTAGGTGATGTTTAACCTTTTACAATTTCCTTATCAAGTTCCAATAAGTTTTTAACAATCAAATTAACAAGTAGGATGCAAACATCGCAAATATAATATGATTTGGGTCCTAGACTACCTGAACATAAGCATAATAGTAGCTACGCACATACTCTTATCACCTCGTACGTACATAGACCCTCCCCTCCACAACTAGAAATACATATTAATTCAATTATAGGGACAATTCTCTCTTACAGGGTTAGAAATGAGACTTACCTCGCTTCGAAGTTCCATAGCCGGCTCCCATGCCTTTCCAACAACTCGATCGATACCCAACGCTCCGAAAATCACTTTTGCTTTATTAACATTCACAAGCTTTGAATCCTCCTCCGACATTGTAACATTGAGTAAAATACTTATATGCCACCAACGTTTATTTTGCGTATAGATCCCACACCTAACTTGTGGAATTATTTTGTGTTTATTTTACTGATTTATGACTTGCGGAGATGGTTGGTTCGGAATTTGGAAGAGTTTGGGTTAAAATCGGAACACTTGGTTCCTTAAGGTTGGCTTAAAAGATCAAGTTTGAATTCGGTGAATTTTTTGAGTAAATGATCTTGGAATCAGGATTTGAAAAAGGTTCCAACAGGTTCGTATGATGATTTCGAACTTGTGCGTACGTCGAGATCGAATTTTGGATGACTCGGGAGTATTTTGGCGCCTAATAGTGAAAGTTAATTCCTTAAGGATTTTGAAGTTCTGTAAATTTGGTTTGGAGCAATTTTTTTATATCGAGGTCTGAATGGAATTATCGAGACCGGGAATAGTTCCATAATGTCATTTAAGAGTTGCATGCAAAATTTGGTGTCAATCTGAGTAGTATAAGTATGTTTCATCACATTGGAAGTAAATTAAAGAACTTGAAGTTCAAAAGTTTGAATCAATTGATTTTAGGGTGTGATTCATAGTTTTAATAATGTTCCCGGTGTTCCTAGGGTTCTAGCGAGTCCGTTTTATCATTACAAACTTGTGGGTGTGTTCGGACGGAGCCCCGAGGGCCCCGAGTATCAATCGAACGAGGCTCAGACCAAGTTGGAAATTTTGGGCAAGAGCTAATGCCCAGCATCTGTCATAACGGCACCTGTGGTTGGTCAGCCGCAGATGCGAGCTCGCAGGTGCGGGCCATGACGCGCATATGTGACTAAGGGTGGCCAGCCCAGAAACCGCATAAGCGGTTCTTTCTCTGCAGAAGCAGAACCGCAGAAGCAACCCCAGCCTGCCCTGTGAGGTTCCATAGAAACAGACATTTTTCCACAGATGCGGTGGCCGCATATGCGGTGCAGGATCGCAGAAGCGGAAATCACTGAAGGTAGTGACCTTCATTATGCTTAAGTCCGGGTAGTTTAGGACCCAAAAGCATGGTTTACTTGACGTACTTGTAAGTTGGTTGTCAATTTAAATTGCGTAAATCATATTGAAATTGGAAAATGAATTTCTAAAAAGTTAAACATCATTTTCTTGACCGTTAAAGAGCAGTTAAGATTATTTTGGGTAATTGCTTTGCTTATGAATTCTTGATTGACTGTTTGATGTGTTTATTCGTATTTGACCGTGTCTTATGTATGATTCACGGGCAGGATAATAGATGCATCTATGATTCTCATCGTTCGACCCTCCGGCAGTGCACACTTTACTTTTATGTTGGATTGGACCTTACGACCTCGACATTATTTGTGCATGCTATATGTGTGGTATGTTCTATGGTTTGAACTGTTATAAATGCCCTAAGGTATGGATTGTTAACTGAAATATTATCTATGAAAGAACTTGTCATTTCATATTACCAACTGTTATTTATTCATGACATCTATGCTTAGTGTAGTACTTACTTTACATTATCATTGACCTAGTAAGTGTCAAGTCGACTTCTAGTCTCTACTTCTTCGAGATTAGATAGGATACTTACTGGTTACATATTATTTATGTACTCATACTACACCTCTGTACTTAATTGCATAGGATCTAAGGCAGGTTCATCTGGTTACCAGGTTGGTGCATACTCTTAATCCGGCCCAAGTTTCCACGGTGAGTTGCTCCGTTCCTACGTCGTTCAGCAGCCGGTGTAGTCTTTCTTTACTTTTGGCTATCTATTCTATTTTAGATAGTAGGATAGATTATATTCTTTTGTATATTCTACTAGTTTTCCTCGTACTTGTGACACTAGATCCTGGCACACACATTAGAAGACTATTACTTTTGGGTTGTATTTCTATTATTATGATTCCCTCAATCTTTCCCTATTCAGTTGCCTTATAAAATTGTTAGTAGTCGATTGTTTTAAATTTAAGTTAAGTAAATATTGGGATTGTTTATGAAAATAAATTTGCAAATCCATAAATATATACTATAATACTCATTATAATCCAGTTTACAACAATTTCCAACATCATTCGAAAAGTCGATAAAATCACCCTCGAGTCCACGTGCTCAGATTTCGAAAATTTTTTGAAGATAAACTTTACCCATAACACCACAAACTCAAATATATAATTTATTCCAAATTCCATGTCTAGTTTCCTGTTCATGAGATGACTCAAATCTAGGTCTTAAACTAAAAAACTAAAATGTCTCCTAATTTCATGCTTGAATCCATAATAAAACCATGTATTTAACTTACAAAAGGTGGAATTAACTTACCTCCAGCTTGATTATGAAACCCCTCCTCTTCAAAGGCTCCAAATCGTCCAACCAAAGCGAAAATATGAGGAAAATGAGCCAAAACTTGATTTTTATAAAACAGATTACCAGCCCTCGATTCTCGCACATGCGGCCACTTGACCGCTTCTACTGTTCCGTAGGTGCGGCGCCAATACCGCATATGCGGAAAATCTTCCAGCTGCCCCAGTTCGCTTCTGCGCTGCCCAGACCGCCTCTGCGATCACGCAGGTGCAAAAATGCCCTCCCACCTACGGCCTCATCCCTCTTCACTCCCCACAGCTTCTACGGTTCATATCCTTACTTCTACGGGTTGTTTCTGCGATGAAGCTTCCACAGAAGCGGTTACACCAACAACCTGAATCCCTCTTCAGCTCTTCTTTCAAGTCCAAATCGATTCGTTAATCACCCGAAATCAACCTAAGGCCCATGGGACACCGACTAATCATACCAACCAGTCCCAAACCATAATACGGACTGCTCGAGGCCTTAAATCACATCAAATAACGCTAAAATCACAAATCACACCCCAATTCGAGCTTTATGAACTTTAGAACTTCAAACCTCTACATTCGATGCCGAAACTTATCAAATCATGTCCGAATAACCTCAACTTTTGTGCACAAGTCACATTCGACATTACGGACCTACTCCAACTTCCAAAATCAGAAACCAAGACTGATATCAAAAAGCCCATTCTCGGTCAAACTTCCCAAAAACCTTCAAGTTTATAACTTTCGCCAAATGAGCCCGAAATGACCTACAAACCTCCAAATCAACATCCGGACACGCTCCCAATACCAGAATTACTATATGGATTTATTACCATACTCGTAATCCCAAATGAACATCGATAACATTGAAATTCTCTTCAGCCCAAAATTTATGAAATCTTCCAAAATGGCAACTTTCCACAATAGGTGCTGAAACGCTTTTGGGTCATCCAAAATCCGATCCGGACATACGCCCATGTCCAAAATCATCATACAAGCATGTTGGAACATCCACATCCTGATCTCAAAGTCGTTTACTCAAATGTCCAACATTACTCAAATCCTTCAACTTAAAGCTTCTGTAATTAGAACTTTCTTTCTGAATCAACTCTGAACTTTTCGAAATTTAATTCTGACAATACACACAAATTATAATACCTGAAATGAAGTTACTTATGGCCTCAAATCATTGAACGATGCACTAGAGCTCAAAACAACTTGTCGGGTCGTTACATTCTCTCCCACTTAAATATACATTCATCCTTAACGTGCTAAGAACCGCTCTGGAGTTGTCCGAAGTTGCTGTTTAACATCTCTTGAATCTATCCGTGCTACCACAACCTAGTTAAGCACATTAGATCGATCCAGTCCGAAGAATTTGCATTTTACTTAGTCAAATAAGCCCTAGAGCCCAATTTCAACATCTGGAATTCTCTACCATGCATTTCCCCTTTTACTCTATAAATAGGCTTGAGAGCACCAATACATGATTGCATACCTTTTCTATATAGAAAAATGCCCTAGTCAAACTCTTTTATTCTCACGACCCCAGTTCACCAATCGTGAACCTGTCATGATGGCACCCAGCCTTCGCGACTAGGTAAGCCTAACACGATGCGGAATATACAATTTCATGAAACAAGAGATAAAATAATAGCGGAATGATATAAAAGAAATGTAATAAGTGCCCCTTGGCACATACACTTCGCCAAAACACACTAAGTAGCATACTACCAAGACCCGGAATCCCACGGGCAACACAGACTAAAAAGAAGAGTACAACTGTGGCTCTATACATCAAGAATGTCTAAACAACGAGAATAAGGGAAAGTAACTGCTATCACTAATGAGAATAGAAGGAGGCCCTCCGGATCTACGGACATAGCAAATCATACATCGAGTCTCCTGATGTGCTGCTAAATCACCTGAGATGAGCCTTTCCTGATGTACCTGGATCTGCACAACAAAAGTGTGCAGAAAAGTAGCATGAGTACACCACGGTGGTACTCAGTAAGTGCCAAGCCTAACCTCGATGGAGTAGTAACGAGGAAGGTCAGAGCCCTACCGAGAGAATAATAACATAATGATTAAAACAGTAATAAGCAGGAATAAGTAAGAATGAATCCGAAATAACAACAATGAAGTAATTACTACAACCGACTACGATTAACTAACTACAAGTAACCAACACAACACAAACTCAAACCAGCAAGTCCAGGACCTGTGGGAATTGAACCCACAGTCCCTCTCTATATCCAACAACTCAGGAGCTACGGGAATTTAACCCGCAGTCCCAATATCAGTATCTCTGGGTCTCCGGGAATCGAACCCGCAGCCCGTGTCTCAATATCTCAGGGTGTGCGGGAATTGAACTTGCAGTCCGTACCTCAATATATATTAATAAACTCCGGGTCTCCGGGAATTGAATCCGCAGCCCTTGGATCTCCAGGAATTAAACCCGCAGTCCACAACACTACAACTCCGAGTCTCCGGAAATCTAACCCGCAGCCCTTGGATCTCCGGGAATTGAACCCGCAGTCCACCAGCATAAACAATAAAAAAGGAAGCACAGAGAAATATGATATACAAAACTACAATTCACCAAAACCAGTATCAACAAATACCAAAAAGTTCAAGTAAGGCAAGTTAGGCACTTAGAGAGATAAATCCTATCTAACCATGCTTTTTTAACGAATATCAGGTAAATATCACGATTTAATCAGCTAAGAACAGAAATATCAAGAAATGAAACAGTTCAAGTAAGGTGGTTTCCAACAATCTGCGCATGTACACGCCCGTTACCTCGCGTACAAGGCATTTAAATTAACACATAATATCCTAGGGGAGAAGGTTCCCCCACACGAGGTTAGACAAGCCACTTACCTCGACTCCGGTACGAAACCGCTAAGAGACAACTCTCTTGCCATGAGTATCGGCCTCCACAGGTGTAGTATCAGATAAATGCCACACCCACAATTTGAGCTAGCGATTACAATTCAAATGGCAGCAAAATTCCGGACCCGGACTCTCGAACCTTAGAGAACTCGAACGTGGCCTCGAATCGACATTGGAAAACGTGAAATCGAAACGACCTATGCATATAAAATTTACCAAAATCAAACTCCATTTGCACATTCAAATCGCCGATTTACCATAATTTAGGCCTAGGCTAAAACCCCCCATAAATCTTCCATTTTCAGAGGTTAAATCTGTGGTCTAACAATACAACAACATAAAATTAGTGTAGGAGTGATTACCTGATGTTTCCCCTTGATTTCCTCCTTAAAAATCGCTAAAACCCTCTCCTAGTTCGAAGCCTCCAATGTGTTAAGTGTTCTGAAATTTTGAGTTACTGATTTTCAAACCCTCCAGGGGTTTTCTCTTCTGCGACCACACTGCCGCTTCAGCGGTTCCGCTGTTGCAAAAAAATGGTCGCTTCTGCGACCCCTTTACTTACCCTCGAGTTCCGCTTCTGCGGACTCCCAGTCGCTTATGCGACTTCGCCTATGCGGACAAAAGTCTGCTTCTGCGGAAGACCCCAAACGGCCCACTCTCGCTCCTGCGGAAGACTTTCCGCTTCTGCGGGATCGCATCAGCGATCCATGGTTCGCTTCTGCGGACTCAGCTGGCCTCCCAAAATCTCGCACCTGCGCGTCCCTGGTCGCTTCTGCGGACTCGCTTCTGCGGTCCAAGTTCCGCAGAAGCGAAAACAACAGAAGGCAGACACCAGTCTGCTGCAACTTCCAATTTTTCTTGCCGTTTAATCACTCGAACTCATCCCGAGGCCCCCGGGACCTCAACCAGAAATGCAATTCTTCTCTAAATCACCATACGAACTCGCCAGTCATGTCCCTCGATTTGGGGCGTGACAGAAATCACCAAATCAAAGCGAATTCAAGCCTAAGTTTCATCCTAAACTTCCGAAACCAACATGCTATCAAAAACCCGACCAAACGATGTCCGAATGACCTAAAAATTTGCAGACATATCCAAATTCACCTAACAAAGCTACTACAGCTGTTGGAATTCCATTCCGACGCCCGGATCAAAATCTCACATATCGATCGGATTTCCAAAAATTTCAAACTTCGGCATTTCAAGACTAATTGAGCTACATACCTCCAAAATACATTCCGAGCGCGCTCCCAACCCCAAAATCACCTAACGGAGCTAATGGAACCATCGGATTTCCGTTCCGAGGTCATCTTAACAATGTTCCGGCTACGGTCCATTTTCTAACTTTAAAGCTCTCATTTAGGGACTAAGTGTCCCAAAACACTCCAAATTCTAGAACCGAACCTCCCAGCAAACCACAATAGTAGAAATGAACTTAGGGGAACAATTAAATTGGGTATCGGGGCGTAAATTTCAAAAATGACCGGCCGGGTCGTTACACGGGTAGAGATTTTGTGATGTTTGGGCTCGTTTTCTAGGGTGTTTTGAGGGTTAAGCAACATATTGGACTGGATCAACAAAGTATGGAGGGTTCTGGGGCGGGTAGTAATGCTTTTACTGGAGCGATGTTCTTTGACCTTAGCTTCCTGACTTGCCTGTCTAGTATGGCCACCGGCTCCTCAACATAAGACAGATCCTCGTCTAGCTGAACAGAAGTGAAATCCAACATATGCGACGAGCCGCCATGGTATCTCCGGAGCATAGAGACATAAAATACGGGGTGGACTCTGGCTAGGCTGGGAGGTAAGGCCAACTCATAAGCAACCTCTCCAACATCGAATTTGACCCCCGAACACGATCCCGTCTTAATTCCTTGAGCTTTTACTCAGACTTCAAAGCTCCAAATCACTGAAATTTATTCCATAACATCTATTTAGCTCGGAATCACACCTTCCCGGCTATTTTCATCATAATATCTTGACTTGTACCACACTTTGGCCTTTTTCACCTTCTTTTGACTCCAAAACTTGCTCTTTTAGTCTTTATTATCTCATGTGTACCTATAACACACTAAAAACACTAATAAAAGCATTTTGTCATCATAAACAGTATCAAAATAATAATAAAGTGTGATTATTTAGGGTATAAATATAGTCAAATTCACCTATTATCAGGCGCTATCCCATGACCCTCCAAACTCAATCACGCACGCACGGAGCATATCCTCCAAAATTTGAATAGTGCGCTCGGACTATCCGTCCGTGTGGGGGTGAAATGTCGTGCTCAACTCCACCCAGGTGCCTAACTCCTGCTGCACGGATCTCCAGAACCGCGAAGTGAACTGAGTGCCTCTATCTGAAATGATGGAAACTGGAATACCATGCAGCCGAACTATCTCCCCGATATAGATCTCCGCCAGTCGCTCCGATGAATAAGTAGTGCTCACCGGTATGAAATGGGCGGACTTGGTCAGCCGATCCACAATGACCCAAATGGAATCAAACTTCCTCACAATCCATGGAAGCCCATATACAAAGTCCATGGTGATGTGCTCCCATTTCCACTGAATCTAAATCTGCTGCATTAACCCACCTGGATGCTGATATTCATACTTCACCAGCTGGCAGTTGAGGAACCTAGAAACATAATCAACTGTATCCCTCTTCATCCGCCTCCACCAGTAATGCTGTCTCAAGTCCTGATACATCTTCGCGGCACCCGGATGGATGGAATAACGCGAGCTATGGGCCTCTGCTAGAATCAACTCTCGAAGATCATCCACATTGGGCACACAAATACGCCCCCGCATCCTCATAACTCCATCATCCCCAATGGTAACATCTCGAGCATCACCATGCCGAACTCTATCCCGAAGGACCAGCAATTGAGGGTCGTGGAACTGACGCTCCCTGATGCGGTAAAATAGAGAAGACCGAGAAACCACACATGCCAGAACCCGGCTGGGCTCCGAAAGATCAAGTCTAACAAACTGCCTGGCTAAAGCCTGAACATCCATCGCCATAGGCCTCTCTAAAGCTGGTAGATATGCCAAATTCCCCGAACTCTCTACCCGACGACTCAAGGCATCGGCAACTACATTAGCCTTGCCCGGATGATAGAGAATAGTAATATCATAGTCCTTCAGTAGCTCCAACCATCTCCTCTGACGCATATTCAGGGCCTTTTGCTTAAGCAAGTGCTGCAAGCTCCGGTGATTAGTGTAGATCTCACAAGGAACCCCATACAAGTAATGACAACAAATCTTCAAGGCGTGAACAATGGTAGCTAGCTCCAAATCATGAACATGATAGTTCTTCTCATGCACCTTCAGTTGTCTGGATGCGTAGGCAATCACCCTACCATCCTGCATCAATACCGCACCGAGTCCAACTCGTGAGGCATCACAATATACAGTATAGGACCCCAAACCAGTAGGCAACATCAAGATAGGGACCGAAGTCAAAGCTGTCTTGAGCTTCTGAAAGCTCGCCTCACACTCCTCTGTCCACTGGAAAGGGGCACCCTTTTGGGTCAATCTGGTCATAGGTGTTGTGGTCGAAGAAAACCCCTCTATGAAGCGACGATAATAACCCGCCAAACTAAGGAAACTGCGAATCTTAGTAGCCGAGGAGGGTCTGGGCCAACTCTGCACGGCCTCCACCTTCCTCGGGTCCACTCGAATACCATCACTCGACACTACGTGGCCTAGAAATGCCACTGAACTCAGCCAAAATTCACATTTAGAGAACTTGGCATATAACTGCTTCTCCCTCAGAGTCTGAAGCACTATCCTCAGATGCTGCTCGTGCTCTTCCCAACTCCGGGAATATACTAGAATATCATCAATGAAAACAATCACGAACGAGTCCAGATATGGCCTGAACACATTGTGCATCAAATGCATAAAGGCTGATGGGGCATTAGTCAGCCCAAAAGACATCACGAGGAACTCGAAGTGACCATACCGAGTCTTGAAGGCAATCTTCGGGATATCTGGCTCCCGAATCTTTAGCTGATGATAACCAGAGCGCAAATCAATCTTAGAAAACACCTGTGCGCCCTGTAGCTGGTCAAACAAATCATTAATATGTGGCAAAGGATACCGGTTCTTCACTGTAACTTTGTTCAACTGACGATAATACACATATGCATAGAACCGTCCTTTTTCTTCACAAACAACACAGGATCACCCCAAGGAGAAACACTGGGTCGAATGAAACCCTTACCCAATAACTTCTGTAACTAATCCTTCAGCCCCTTCAACTCCGGAGGAGCCATACGGTACGGTGGAATAGAAATAGGCTGAGTGCCCGACAACAAATCCATAGCAAAATCAATATCTCTGTCGGGCGGCAAGCCCGAGAGATCAGCTGGAAATACATCAGCGAAATCACGTACCACTGGAATTAAATCAATAGAAAGAGTGTCAATACCGACATCCCGCACATAAGCTAGATAAGAAGCACACCCCTTCTCAACCATACGCTGAGCTTTGAGAAAGGAAATAACACGGCTGGGGGTGTGATATAGAGTACCACTCCACTCAATACGTGGAATGCCTGGCATAGCCAGCGTCACGGTCTTGGCGTGACAATCAAGAATAGCATAATGGGGCGACAACCAGTCCATGCCCAGGATAATATCAAAATCGACCATCCCGAGCGACAATAGATCCGCTCTGGTCTCAAAACCACAAATGGTAACCAAAGACGATCGATATACTCGGTCCACAGCCAAAGAATCACCCACCGGAGTGGTAACATAAATGGGGGCACTCAAATAATCCCGAGGCACACCCAGATATGAAGAAAAATAAGAGGACACATATAAAAAAGTGGAACCAGGATCGAATAGAACCGATGCCTCTCTGCGACTAACCAAAATAATACCTATGATAACAGAATCAGATGTAACAGCTACGATGCGATCAGGAATAGCATAAAATCTAGCCTGACCCCTCTCTCGAGGGCGGCCTCTAGCACCCTGATCCCCGCCCCTAGCTGGCTGGGCAGATGGGGTGGCAGTTGGGGCTGGAACAATGGGTTGCTGACTCTGGGAACCACGCTGAAGCTGCAAAGTCCGCGGAGGTGCTCCTCTCCTACGCCCAGGGTACTCACTAACCAGATGGCGAGTATCCCCACACTCAAAACAAGCCCTGGGAGGATGCGGTGGCTGCGACTGACCGGCCCCGCTCCCCGCTGGACTGACCCCTAGAGGCACTCCGTGCAGAAGGCGCACTGGAAATTGGAGGAGCATAATAAGGCTCCTGAGATACTGGAAGAGCTTGAGTACTACCGGCTGCTGGCAATGCTGAATGAACTGGGCAACTGGAATAACCTCTACCAAAATGATCGGCTGCTAAATTACGGGCACCAGAGAAATGGCCCGACTTACGAGACCTCTTGGCCTCCCTCTCTCCTCGCTCTTTAGGGAGCATACTTTCGATCCTCTTGGCAATGCTCACCACCTGCTGATACGGTATATTTGTCTCCAGCTCCCTAGCCATGCTGGACCGGATCGGGAGAATAAGGCCCTAAATAAACCTTCGCACTCTCTCCCGGACCGTGGCTACCAAGGCCGGTGCATGCCTGGCTAGACGGGTGAAACTAATAGCATACTCTGATACTATCATGGAGCCCCGTCGCAACCGCTCAAACTCTGATTGCCAAGAATCCCTAAGGCTCTGGGGAACAAACTCCCTCAAAAACAGATCAGAAAACTGCTTCCAGGTCAATGAAACAGACTCATCTGGACTATCCAACTCATACGTGCGCCACCAATCATAAGCAGCCCCACGAAGCTAAAAAGCAGTGAAGGAAACCCCGCTGGTCTCCACTATACCCATGGTACGAAGGATACGATGACACTCCTCCAGAAAACCCAATGCATCATCTGTAGCCAAACCACTGAACACTGGAGAATCATATTTCTTGAACCTCTCCAATCTACGGTGCTCGTCCTCAAAGGCAGCCAGCCCACCTCCAGGCTGTGCTAAGGCGGCGTGAGGCATAACAATAATCTCTGGAACCTGTCCCACTGGCACTCGCTGGTCAAGTGTAGCAGCTGTGGGAGTCTGGGCCCCTCCCCCGGCCTTAGATGTAGCTGCAGTGAGAGGAAGCAACCCTGCCTGAGCTAAAGTGGTATACATACTCATGAACTAGGCCAGGGTCTCCTGGAGTGCTGGAGTAGTAGTAGTTGTAGTCGGTGTACCAGGTGCCTGCGCTCCAACCTAATCCACCGGTGGTGCCTCAGCGGCAGCGCGCACGGGTGTTGTGGCTGCACCTCGGGCGCGTCCTCGACCTCTACCATAGCCTCGGCCTCTGGCGGTGGTAGTAGGAGGCGCGTGTGCCTGATCCTCACGAATCGCACATGTCCTCGCCATCTGTGAGAGAATAGAAAATAGAAGTTTAGATTTGGTACCAAAAATGTCACACGACAAGGAATCCAAAAGAAATGAAGAGTTTCCTAAACAGTTACATAGCCTCTCGTAGATAAATACAAACGTCTCCGTATCGATCAGCGAGACTCTAAGTAACCGGTATGTGTCCCGTGACTCCTATGAACCTAGAGCTCTGATACCAACTTGTCACGACCCTAGTTCACCAATCGTGAACCTATCATGATGGCACCCAGTCTTCGCGACTAGGTAAGCCTAACACGATGCGGAATGTACAATTTCATGAAACAAGAGATAAGATAATAGCGGAATGATATAAAAGAAATGTAATAAGTGCCGCTTGGCACATACACTTTGCCAAAACACACTAAATAGCATATTACCAAGACCCAGAATCCCACGGGCAACATAGACTAAAAGAAGAGTACAATTGTGGCTCTATACATCAAGAATGTCTAAACAACAAGAACAAGGGAAAATAACTGCTATCACTAATGAGAATAGAAGGAGACCCTCCGGATCCGCGGACGTAGCAGATCATACCTCGAGTCTCCTGAAGTGCTGCTAAATCACATTAGATGAGCCTGACCTGATGTACCTGGATCTGCACAACAACAGTGTGCAGAAGAGTAGCATGAGTACACCATGGCGGTACTTAGTAAGTGCCAAGCCTAACCTCGATGGAGTAGTGACGAGGAAGGTCAGGGCCCTACCGAGAGACAATAACATAATGATCAAAACAATAATAAGCAGGAATAAGTAAGAATGAATTTGAAATAACAACAATGAAGTAATTACTGCAACCGACTACGATTAGCTAACTACAAGTAACCAACACAACATAAACTCAAATCAACAAGTCCAGGACCTATGGAAATTGAACCCACAGTCCCTCTCTATATCCAACGTCTCCGGGAATCGAACCTGCAGCCCTAGGAACTCCGGGAATTTAACCCGCAGTCCGTACCACAATATCTCAGGTCCCCCAGGAATCGAACCCGCAATCCGTATCTCAATATATATCAATAAACTCCGGATCTTCTGGAATTGAACCCGCAGCCCTTGGATCTCCGGGAATCGAACCCACAGTCTACAAACACTACAACTCCGGGTCTCCGGGAATCGAACCTGTAGCCCTTGGATCTCCGAGAATTGAACCCACAGTCCACCAACACAAACAATAAAAAGGAAAGCACAGAGAAATATGATATGCATAACTACAATTCACCAAAGCCAGTATCAACAAATATCAAGAAGTTCAAGTAAGGCAAATAGGCACTTAGACAGATAAATCCTATTTAACCATGCTTTTCTAACGAATATCAGGTAAATATCATGATTTAATCAGCTAAGAACAGAAATATCACGAATTGAACAATTCAAGTAAGGTGGGTTCCAACAATCTGCGCATATACACGCCCGTCACCTCGCGTACAAGTCATTTAAATTAACACATAATATCCTAGGGGATAAGGTTCCCCCACACGAGGTTAGACAAGCTACTTACCTCGATTCCGGTACGAAACCGCTAAGAGACAACTCTCTTTCCACGAGTATCAGCCTCCACAGGTGTAAAATTTGATCAAAATCAATAGAAATACATCAAAATAGGCCAATTGGGCATTACCCAATTGAAACAAGTCGAATTACACCAAAAATCACAAGTTGCCAAAACCCGACTTTTAGTACGCTTCTCGAAAAATTATGAAAGTTATGTATTCGGGTTCCTTATCTCAACACGAGTCTATGCATATAACATTTACCAAAATCGGACTCCATTTGCCCATTCAAATCAATGATTTTCCATTATTTCGGCCTAGGGTGAAAACCTCCATTAATCCACCTTCAATCCTCTATTTTCAGAGGTTAAATCCGTGGTTTCACAATATATTAACATAAAATTGGTCTAGGAGTGATTACCTGATGTTTCCCCTTGATTTCCTCCTCAAAATCGCTAAAACCCTCTCCTAGTTCGAAGCCTCCAATGTGTTAAGTGTTCTGAAATTTCGAGTTACTGATTTTTAAACCCTCAAGGGGTTTTCTCTTCTGCGACCACACTGTCGCTTCAGCGGTTCCGCTTTTGTGGAAAAATGGTTGCTTCTGCGACCCCTTTGCTTACCCTCGAGTTCTGCTTCTACGGACTCCCAGTCGCTTATGTGACTTCGCATATGCGGACAAAAGTCCGCTTCTGCGGAAGACCCCAAACGGCCCACTCTCGCTCATGCGGAAGGCTTTCCGCTTCTGCGTGATCGCTTCAGCGATCCGTGGTCCGCTTTTGCGGACTAGGACTGCCTCTCAAAATTCTGGACCTGCGCGACCATCAGAAGGCACAGAATCAGACCTACTGTAAACTTCAATTTTCTTCCGTTAAATCACCCGGACTCATCCCGAGGCCCCCGTGACCTCAACCAAAAATGTAATTCTACTCTAAATCACCATACGAACTTGTTCGAATCATAAAAACACGCCTTTAAACACAAAAATTACCAAATCAAAGAGAATTCAAGCCTAAGTTTCATCCAAAACTTCCGAAACATACATGTTGTCAAAAACCCGACCAAACGATGTCCGAATAACCTGAAAATTTGCAGACATATCCATAATCACCTAACGAAGCTACTGCATATGTCGGAATTCCATTCCGACGAACGGATCAAAATCTCACCTATCGATCGGATTTCAAAAAATTTCGAACTTCGGCATTTCAAGCCTAATTGAGACCTCCAAAATACATTCTGAACGCTCTCCCTACCCCGAAATCACCTAACGGAGCTAATGGAACCATCGGATTTCCGTTCCAAGGTCGTCTTAACAATGTTGCAAATATGGGCCATTTTCCAACTATAAAGCTCTCATTTAGGGACTAGGTGTCCCAAAACTTTCCAAATTCCAGAACCGACCCTCCCGGCAAACCAAACACGATCATATACCTTTACTGAATTCATACGATGCATCGTGTAACGTTTTTTCCCAAAGCAAATCTTTTCGAAGCACAACAGCTAAAATTTCCAATAACCTACAGCTCATAGTATACCTCATGACGAATATAAGCCTTGCTTCAACTCCTCCAATGTTTCCACGACGAAAAAGATGTAAAGAACCCATAACCACCTGCCGAATCACAATTCATGGAGTCACTCCTCCCGACAAGAACCATTACCTCATTCTGGATTGAATAAAGATATTTACTCTTTAATGTGCCTTATATAAATCTGATCGCACCGATCATGGGTCCAATAATCTCGTCTCACCCAGTACAAGTTATTCCGATAATAAGCCAATACAATCACTATCTTAGATATCATATGATGCCATCAGTGCGGCAACAAGCCACAACTTGAACATGATGCATAAGGAAAATGAATTCTAGAATGCTCTATTTCTTTATGCTTTATTATCCGTATTTTATGTGGTCGAGTTGTTTGGGTTGCATTTAGAGTGGTTTGATAAGAAATAAGACACTTAGTCTCCTTAAGAAGGCTTAAATTAAAAAAAGTCAACCATACATTGACTTATGAGTTAGATGGCTCGGATGTAAATTACGATGATTCGGTTAGTTCTGGGGGGATGATTTGTGACTTAGGAGCGTGATCGAAAGTGGTTTTGGAGGTCCAATGTAGATTTAGGCTTGAATTGACGAATATAGTATTTTGGCGAAATCCGGTTGGTCGGTGATATTTTGATCCGAGGGTCGGAAAGGAATTCCGAGAGTTTTTTTTTGCTTCGTTAGGTGATTTTGAATATGTGTGCAAAATTTCAGGTCATTCGAACATCGTTTGGTCGGGTTTTTGATCGAATGCGAGTTTCGAAAGATTTGGTTGAACTTAGGCTTTGCTTTGAGGAAATTTGATGATTTTTTATGTTAACTATAGTGTTTTGAACAAGTTCGTATGATATTTTGGGATATGTTGATGCCTTTGGTTAAGGTCCCGGGGGCCTCGGGGTGATTTCAGATGGTCAAACGGACCATTTTTGGACTTATAATATTGCAGGTTTTCAGCTGTGAGGTTGCAGAGATTTTCTTCACTGCGTTCGCATGGGTATAGTCGCGAACGCGTAGAGCAAATTTGGGAACTTGAAAATTTGGCCTTCGCGATCGCATTAGCTGGTCCGCAATCGCCTAGCACTGGGAGATCTCATGGTATGTCACGCGTTCGTGTAGGTATGGGAATTTGTTAATCCTGATCGCATAAGGGACTATGCGTTCGCATAGAATGATTTTGGACCCTGAAAAATTTGTTCATTTCGATCGCATGGCTAGATACGCGATCGCATAGTATTAAAAATAACAGATCAGAAGGGTTTTTATATTATATCATCCGTGAACCTATTCATTATTTCCACTATTGTTAACCTCCTAAAGAGCTTTGGATACGAATTTTTGAGGGATTTGACTGAGAATCAATTGGAGGTAAGTATCTTAACCTAATTATTCGAGTTTGTGGTAAATTTATCGTAGAAATTAGTGGAAAATCACCAAAATGGGGTAAGTTAGGACTTGAGAAATTGTGATGTAAAAATGGAATTTGAAGGAGCATTTGAACTTCGATTTTGATGAAATTTATATGCACGGACTCGTGGCGAGACGAGGAATCCGGTGATGTAAATTTCAGAATTTTTCGAGAAGCAAGCCCAGGGCTTGGGTTTTGCTAGTTTCGAGGTTTTTGCTATAATTCGATTGTTTTCGATTGGGTATTATCCCATTTGCATATTGTGATGTATTTGCTCTGTTTCTTTCTAGATTCGACGCACGTGGAGGCCGATTTGAGGGGCAAAGGCATCCCGAGCTTGAGATTTTGCCGGTTCGAGGTGAGTAATACTTGTAAATGATATCCTGACAGTTTGAAACCCCGGATTTGCACGTCATAGTATTGTATTGAGATGTCTTCTACGTCGGATATGAGCATGGGGTAGAGCATCGTTGGGGATTGTGACTTGGTCCGCCCCGGTTGTTGATTTTACTGCATAATTGACTGAAACTTATTTGATGCTTTCATGATTTGGGCTGATTGCCATGTTTTGGGCTTCGTGCCAATTATTTGAATCCTCCAGAGATTGATATCACTATTTTTGTATTACTTTGCACATTATTTGATCTCGGTCCAGGGTTTTAATACTATTTTTCCAACTCTGCCATTTTTCTAAGATTTAAAAACTCAGACAAGATTTTATTAATGTTTTGAGCTGAGAACCATTTGTTTGATATTGCCCAAGTAGCTATGTTATTTTCTAGACTGATTGTAAAATGACTTGAAACAGTGGTAACAATGACACTGCATGTTATACTTGAAACAGTAGTAACAATGGCACTGTATGATATAAACTGGTCGGGTAATAATGGCTGACCGGTCAGGTAATAATGATCGACCAAGATATTGCGCTTGGGCTGTAGGAACCCCTCCGGAGTCTGTACACACCATCAGTGAGCGCCGTCGATAATAAATAGATCGGATTCCATGCCGCAGTGGGTACCGGAGGGTACCACCATATGCATTGCATTGCATTCATGTCTTTTTGTGCATTTTTGTTGTTGTGGTTATTTCTTGAGATATTTAATTGCTTTTTTGAGATTGTCTGATGACTTTTAAAGAGGATAAATTGGAGACAGTGGTAACGGTGACATTGTATCGTGTAAACGGGTCCGGTAACAATGGCTTACCAGGAACAAGAATATTGCCTATAGGGCTAGTTTACGAGCTAAATTATGCATACTTGTTTGGGCCCGATGGGCTTAGTGCTGACTTGCACTACCTGTTCCGCATTTAATTACTTAACTGTTGGGAAAAGATATTCTCAAAAGAGGTTTTGAACTGACTCAAGATATTTTCTAAAGTATTTTTATGTTTTCTCTATTCTCTCAATGGTTACATTGTACCATATAGCATATTGATTTGCTTTACGTGGTTTATTTCTGCTCAGTTATTATTTACTCTTATTACCACTGAGTTGGAAGTATTCACTTTATTCCTTGCACCTCGCGTGCAGTCGCATGTATTGTTCACCCGGTAGTGGGTCATTAGCAGGACAAAGGCATTACTATGGTAGTTGAGCAAGGTGACCGCCAGCGTTCGTGGCACCGCACTTCATCTTTGAATTTCGGTTTTATCTTGTATATATGAATTATTGGCCCAATAGTAGTGTTCCTACTCATTAGATGCTCGTGACTTGTGACACCCCGGTCGGGTTGTGCTGAGTGATAAATATCAGTTATTAATGCTACTAAGTCGTATTATTTGTTCGTGTATAGTTATTAAATTGTTAAATAAGTCATTGGAGTAAATGAGGTGGTAATACCCGAGACGACAGGTCAGGTCGTCACATCCTGAGTGTAGTGGTAACGTAGTTCACTGTAGCTCGCAGGAGTCCCACATTGGAAATGAGAGGGGGAGTCCCGGGCTATATTAGTAGGGCTTGGACCTACATGTGTAGTCACGTTTTGGGGGTAACTTAGTTCCCTGGAAACAAATCCGTGTGGGCTTGGTCCAAAAATCTTATATAATGCCGCATTGTGCCAACAAGCTACAAACTCTAATGTGATACTTAAAGAAGCGAACTCTGGAAAGTACTACTCAACCCACGTAACTAATTCAAACAATCGAAAAGATGTTATGAACCTTCCTCGAAAAATGAGAAGCAAAACACACACTAATAGATATAGGAAACTGTTAATTAACATCACACTATTGCGGTGTGCAACTCGATCCACACATAATACCCGTGGCGACATGCCACCTGATCCAAACAACATACCTGCCAGCGTCCCACCCGATCCAAACAACATACTCGTGGCGGCGTGCAACCTGATCCACATATAATAATTTATAAGGAAACACTTGCTGAGCTAAAATGCTCATAACTACGAAATACCCGAATATCAACCACAAGTACGCTAAGTGCGTAATACCATAATTGTGGAGACAGATATTGTCACACGCCACAAAACTTAAGCACGACTAAGGTGCGATATATGATATGCATCTCGAGAGCCATCCTGCTCACGTAACACCATCGCTACGCGGAACCTCAACACATGGGATCTCAATACGAGTGTGAATAACCATATTTTCTCACAACCTATATGGCACAATAGAGATTACACGGAATAACTGATGATGGAAACAACATCCAGGGAGACTCCTCCGTAAGCAACGCTATATTGAATGAACACATTCAACCTGATGTAGAGCATACATTCACATTAGATACACCAACAGGCCTCGAGCCGATCATGATCATCCCATACTAGGCTAATAACCTTTAAAGGATCCACAATAATCCTATCGATGACAAATAGGAACATCCGTCAAATCCAGAATAAGCTCACACAGTCCACAACAAAAGGAATAGAATTCCTTTCGGGCATAAACTCTCACATTAGTGATAGTACCAGAATCTCCATACTTGGTTCGAATTTATAACCATCAAGTGACTAACATGCCACGCTTATACAATTCTCACGTAAGAAGCGCTCCCACAACCTTCCGCTCCAGGTAGCAAAGTATGT
Source organism: Nicotiana noctiflora (assembly GCA_032618575.1). NCBI lineage: Eukaryota > Viridiplantae > Streptophyta > Magnoliopsida > Solanales > Solanaceae > Nicotiana > Nicotiana noctiflora. The sequence goes on from JASVEL010009954.1 coordinate 137,902, forward strand.
ACCTCCATACCACCAACCTTACTAATTTTTTAAAGCAAATCAAGAATCCTCAGATCAATACATAAAGTCTCTTACACAAGATTTCGTTCTCAGGTGACACTAAAGAAAATGCCTTCTTACTCTGACCATCTAAATTCTTCCCTGCTCATCCGAGATCGTGACATTCTTATCAATATCGAGTTGTAACCTTGATCCTCAACTTTCAATTCTCATGCTTCTCACTCCACCATAACTCCCAAACACTTAATAGGATACACACTTCATCATATAGAGACCTTTCACTTAACTCACTTCAGGAGAACCATTGCAACATGTGACTGAATTCCCATAACCGCGAAAAATACAAATCCCAAGTAGTGGTCTAAACCACCATAACTCTTTCAGGATCCATCTACATATAACATGTCATTATAGTAGAATACCTCCTAGTAAATCAAATTACAGTGGCCATCAAGCCTCGCATGTACCGCCACCAATCACCTGCATAACTTAACACGCTAAAGGAACTGATCATTTCCACCACCATGCCGATTCAACCATTGCTAACTAAACCAACTTCTTCTAATTTACTCTAGACTTTCCTTAGAAATAACAATGGCTCCATTTAAAATATAACAAACTCAATCCGCATTCATCCTGAGTGATCCCATTTCACGAGACCACATTGTCTCAAAACCCACGAATCATCTCATACCATCCTTGTGCGTACATTCACACCCATTCTGATAATTTCTCTATGAGTCCGAAATTATTTTCTCCCATTCCTCCAGTGCCTACACCTCAAACCGAAGATAACATAGAACACTCCAAGCCCCTTTTGATAATTTGCTGCAAAAGCTCGATACGTAACCATACTATGGACTCTGAATTCTTAGGCACTGCACTTTAACTTTTGAATCTTCTAGGACCATTGTTGAGCGTCACACACTCCGACTTGTTCCTGAATATAGTCATACTCCAAGGCCCCGCTAGCACATAAACACACTCTCCAAGAAGTAACAGGCTGAATTCCTTTCCTTATACATCACATCCACACGAAGCGTAGACTCTGAGTCTTCCCAAAACCCGAACATGAATCGATAAGGCCAAAGATAACACATATTCCTCAAAATACTTTGCTCAAATTACCACTATTGTTTTTTTTCCTTAGATGTAATAAACCACTAATACACCGATAACTAGAAACAACACAAGTGGACAACCACACAGTCCAATCATAGATAGTGGGGCTCTCCCACTTAGCTTAAAGCTACAATTACATAACCTTGAGACCCACCGAGGTTCCTTCTTCCCCATTGCAACAAATAAAAGTCCAACAATGCATCTCATGTTGGCATTTTATGAACACTCTGAATCTCTAGCAACATTCACATATTAGACCTCTTACCGGATAGTTAATAGAATCCTTCGCCGAAGCTTTGCCAACTGTGCGACCGCTGATCTGGTCATAGGAGACATCCCCAAATATGGAGACTATCCCGCCTAAGGAAATGACATGCCTTCATCTTCAACGTATTACGAGATCGGTAACGCATCCTGAGTCCATGCTCATTCACCAGCTGTACAAGTACGTTCACTTCTCATGGGCATCAACTAAAGGTTCGACAGTATCTTCCAATCCAAAGTCATGTTGTATCATTCCTCATATCAAGCAACTTCTTTTTGTCGCATCCAAATCTCCAATCGTATAATAGCCAATATTCCAAATTAAGTTCGTAGACCTAGTCATTATCCACCATGAATCCCAAATCACTCTAGACTTTTTCTCCATGTGTGTAGTCATCCTACCATAGAACCCATATGCGACTCTGCCACTCTCCTACACTGGTCATACTCACTCCCTTAAGCAACTGCTCTACTTATGCTTCTCGCACTTGGCCTTCTAGAAGTTTAATCACCACAAGACAGTTCCCACATGTCCTTCCTCATCCTTCACTGCCCAATTTTTGCCTTAACTAAAAATCTATCTTTGTAGCACCCGAACCAATAAATCGCCACTAACTTTAAACTCTTCCGAAGATCATCTTTTCTCTAGCCATCAACACTAGGAACACCGATTCGATTCTAAACCACTGCATACCACAATTTTTAACAACCGCTTCCCCGATACCATTTCACAAAACCCCACACCGAAGGTGAATTGAAGAAAACCACAACACCGATGAACTTAGTACATTCAATAAGGACAGCGGCACCACATCATAGATAAAAATTCTACCACACTTGAAAATACCAAGTCTCGTTACTCCATCAACCCAAATCTGAACACTCATAAGCCAATTGTTATTCCTTTCCCGGAAATAAAATATCAAATCTCTGAATTATGCACTGAGTAAACCTTATTCCAAGTTATTCACGGCCCCGACACATAAACAAGCATCCTACCATCATATCAATATTGTGCGATAACAACTGGTGAACATCATAACAATCTATACATAGCCTCAAAACCATCAGAACTAGCGCTATTAAGCTGAAACGATAGAATATCCTTTTGCAATGTAACAACATTAGTCAAAGACACAGTAGGAACATCATGCACCACATCTGTCGTACCATTACAATTCCTTGATTCCCAATTTAGAACCATCACTTCATGTCGCATAAAATAGAATGGGAAGAAAATGAAGGCATAAGCCTCAAAGGAATCAAACCGCACAATGAGGAATCAAGAAGGGAAGTGCTCCTAACAGCCTTGTAGCCTCTCGAAGATAAGTACAGACGTCTCCGTACTGATCCGCAAGACTCTACTAGACTTGCTCATGACTCGTGAAACCTAAGTGAACCTAGTCCTCTAATACCATGTTGTCGCGACCCAAAATCCACTAAGGGTCGTGAAGACTTTTGAACTTGTGGTGTAAAATGAGGTACATATATTTTTTGTGGCTATAAATCATTGCAAAAAGTAATTTATTTCCAAATAGGGAAAGGAGCCATTCTTTTTGGCACAGACTAAAAAGAAAGTAGGTTCACATAAATTGAAAATAAGGGAGTAATATTCTAACCATTTCAATACTGAGCAACCTATAATCATCCTAAAACCAGGTGTTACAAGGGCATGATCATCAACTAGGAAGATAAAATAAAAAACATCATCTGTCCAGAATACAACATTGGACAGTGGAGAAAAATATAAATACTCTGAAGGAGACTCTGCTAGCTACGGATTGTAACATGATATGTAGCTCACCTAAGTCCCCCTGTCAACCATGCTGATGTGCCCGCAAATCCACTAAATGTGTATATGCATTGTCACGACCCAAACCCACACATCAATGTGTAGCAAGTATAGTATGAGTACGTAAATTAACGTGTACCTAGTAACTATACAATCTAATCTTGAAGAGGTAGTGACGAAGTGTCGATTCTGAAACTTACTATGAGCTATAAATAAAATACCAATAATATAATTAAGCATGGATCACATAGAATGGTTGTAAGCTCAATATCATGAAGTAGGTAAATTATTCTTTTATAAATAATAAATTTCCAAATTTATTTTTCATCATTTAACAATTTATATCTCAGGCTAATGAGGCCACATCAATTATTATAATTTCCAAAACAACCCATTCAATCATGCGCAAATCATGGCGATGTCGTACAGTCCGATCTAACATACGAACTATATATGTATCTATCTGCTACCGAGGCATTCGGCCCACTCCAAAATAAGAGAAAACACATATAAACAACCAATTTAAGATTTGTTAAGGGCTAATGTTCAAGAAAATATAAATTCTCATTAACGGTCAACTGACCCGTCCAAAGCTCAAGTAGGTGATGTTTAACCTTTTACAACTTCCTTATCATCTTCCAATATATTTTTAACAATTAAATTAAAAAGTAGGATGCAAACATCGCTATATAATATGATTTGGGTCCTTACTACCTGGATATAAGCATAATAGTAACTACGAATGGACTCTCGTCACCTCGTGCGTACGTAGCCCCCACATTTAGAAGCACATATTAATTCAATTCAGCTATAACAATTCTCTCTTACAAGGTTAGAAGGGAGACTTATCTCGCTCCGAATACACATAGCCGGCGCTCAAGCCATTCAAACGACTGAAATCGATGCCAATGCTCCAAAACTAACAAATAAATTTAAACAAATTCCCAACTTCGCTCGAAAAGTCGATAAATCAACCATCGGGCCCACGTTCCCGGATTTCAAAAAATTTCGAAGATAAACTATGCATGTATTACCACGAACTCAAATATATAATTTATTCCAAATTTCATGTCCAATTTTGTGAAAAAATCCAAAAAATACTATTTTCTAGGTTTTTCTTCAAAATCTCAAATTTCTACAAATTCTCATGTCTAAGTCAATATATAATCCAAGTACTTAACTTTCAAAGTGGGAATCATTTACCTTGACATTATCACAAATACGTTTTCCGCTTCTGCGGACTTGGACTCGCACAAGCGAGTCGGCTTCTGCGACATTATTATCGCTTCTGCGATCCATTACTTAACTGCCCCAATATGCTTCTGCGGTCTAAGTCTCGCACCTGCGAGACCGCTAAGCGAAGAACACTTCGCTTCTGCGATATTCACCCAGCCGCCTCATTCCGCATCTGCGACCACTCTACCGCAGGTGCTATCCCGCATCTGCAGAAACATGACCGCATTTGCGGTCCCTTCTCTTCTTAGCCCAAATCCGCTTTTGCGTCTCCCTTTCCGCTTCTGTGGTTAGCCCACCGCAGAAGCGAAAATACTAACAACCAGATCCTTCAGTCCTCTTCCAAATTCCAAATTTGAACCCACCCCGAAACTCACCCAAGGCCCTCGGGACCTCAACCAAATATGCCAACACATCTCATAACATCATTCAAACTTGTTCCAATCTCTGAAACGCTTAAAAAACATCAAACCTTTGAATCACCCTCCGATTCAAGCATAAGAATTCCAAAACTTCCGAATTCTTAATTCGATAAAAAAGAATATCATCCCTCGTCTAAATGACCTGAAATCTACCCCGATATCAAAAAGTCTACTCCCGGTCAAACATCTCAAAAACCTTCAAATTTCTAACTTTTGCCAATTGATCCCAAGTGACCTACAGACCTCCAAATCCACTTACGGACGCACTCCCAATACTAGAATCACCATGCGGATCTATTTTTAGACTTGGAATCTTGAAGGACTATCGATAACCTTGAAATGCACTTCATCTCATATTTATGAAATTCATCAAAAATACTAACTTCCACAATAGATGCCAAAACGCTCCAAGGTCATCTAAAACCTAATCCGAACATGCGCTCAAATCCGAAATCATCAGGTGAGTGAGCTCATATTCGAGGTCGTTTACTCAAAAATCAAACCTTAGTCAATTCTTCCAACTTAAAGCTTTCGAAATGAGAATTTTATTTCCAAACCAACTCCAAACTTCCCGAAATTCAATTACGACCACTTGTACAAGTCATAATACCGATGCCCATTATCTCAACCTGCATGAGATTTCTTCCATACAGAGTATTATTAGCATGAGGTTTCTGCCGGGCGGTTATTGTTATTTGCACGAGGTTTTGTCCTGCCGTTTTGAGATATTTACTTTTGGGACTATGAGGCGGTACCTCGGGAGTACCCCTATTGAGTTCCTTTTCTTGCTATGTTGTTGCTCCTTAACATGTAAGGTGTTCTTTTCCCTACGTGTTATGTCTTCTTGTTTTCTTGTGCTTTTGGCTTTCCGTACATTCTTACTATTAATTTACTTGCCTTTCCTTTTTTTTTTTCATCTTCTACCTTATTTCTTATATCCTAGTAGGGCCCTAACCTGATGTCGTAACTACTCAACCAAGGTTAGGCTTGGCACTTACTAGGTACCATTGTTATGTACTCATGCTGCTCTTTTGTACATCTTTTTGTGCTGATCTAAGTACTTCCTACCAGCCCCAGTATTAGTGGAGCGCATTTGCTGTTTCTTGGAGACTTCTAGGTATATTTGCCAGTGTCAACTGACCTAGGAGTCCCTCTCTATCCTTATGTTGTCTTTCTTCTTTATTCTCTAACATGTTGATGCATAGAGACAATTAGTACATTCCTTAGAGCTTGTGACTTGTGATTATCGTATTTTGGGAGTTGTTCTTATTCTGAGTTGTAGATTTACTTGTACCTGCCAAGCCATAGTTTATACTGTTATACTTTGTTATCTCGGGTTTTATTAATTTATTTTCCGCAATTATTTATTCTTCACATTTGTTAGGCTTACCTAGACGTAGAGACTAGGTGCCTTCACGACTGTTCACGGAGGGCGAACTTGGATCGTAACATTAAAATACGATGTCTAACTCTTTTTCTATTCTTGTTCTTGCTTCAACCTCTAAACTAAAAAAAAAAATTTATAACGTAATTATATAATATACAACTTATCTACAATTTTTATACATCATGGTCTTTAAAAGATTTTGATTCGTGACAACAATATCATACAACTTAAATATAATTTTCATACGAATTTTATAAAATATGTATTTTGTATGCATTTTGTATATGATTTATATATATTTTGCATCTGGTTTGTTCTTCTTCCTCTCTTAAATTTCAGCCAAAACTTTTTCTCTCATACAATTTTGGTATTTTGTTTTGGTTAGTAGACAAAATATTATTAATGCGTTATAGAGGAATACAACTTATCTACAATTTTCTACAACTTTCATACATTATTTTCACACAGTTAAATACAACTACAATAAAATAAAACTTACATACAAATATATACAACTACAATATAATACACTTAAATAGGGTAAAATAGAAAAAATTCTTAAGTTTGTCTTGAAATTTTAATATGATAAATATTTTAGCACAATTATTTTTAGAAATCACGATAGATAATTTGAGAATGGGAAGTTGCTCTCGTTGAGAGTTATTTATTTTATCTGAAAGTGAATTAACTCTATCCACGGACCTGTTAGGATAAACTGAATCAGTTGGAGCCCCTAGTTGATCATCCTCGACCATGATCTTCGATTGATACGATTATCTACATCGTCCCAAGTGACAGCTGAATATTCGATCAAATTCTGCTTCAGTTATTGTGAAGCTATGGAACTCTAATCGTTGAGACCTTGAGTGAAGGCTTGAATAGCCCAAACGTCTGTGACTGGTGGAAAATCCAACAACAAACAACAACAACTACCCAGTATGGTCCCACAGGATGGGGTCTGGGGAGGGTAATATGTATGCAGGCCTTACCCCTACTTTAGCGTGCACCTTCACAAAAGAATTTGGAAGCATAGCAAATGAATCAGTAAAATTAGGTGGTAAATTATGGTACTATATCATGACACCCTTTTATAGAGTTTCTCTGAATTTCTTCAGCAATATGGATTCAATCTCATCATCTTCCAAGTCATTTCCCTTAATAGCACACATATATGAGATGACATGTTCATTTGGGTCTTTAGTCGTGTTATACTTCGGAACCTTGGGCATATAAAACTTTGTTCGGATTGACTTCTGAGCCGCACTCGGGGTGAATGTCTTTTGTACAAACATGTTGGAGTGTATTCCTTTCAATATCGGTGGTGCTCCTGGGATTTGGTTGACCCTAGAGTTATAAGTTTCCATTTTCTCAATGTTTTCCTCGATCTTCTTTTCCCTTGTCTCGATTCGCTTTGTCAGTTCCTCGAGCATCCTTATAATAGTAGGATTAGTTTCCGATTCTTCTCCATTCAATATTTTTGGCACCGATTTGGCTCTATGAAAAACTTCTTATGGTTCGATCCTACTTGGTGCATGATTCTGATTTTAGAGTTCTGCTATTGCAGCTTGTTGAGTATGCAACATCTCGAATATCACTCGAAGGCTATTTCCGCATTTTTCGCCGCTCTGTGCGTTATGATCGGATGTTCGAGCGTCTCTACGGACGCTATTTTCAGGGTCGATGCCCGAATTTCCATTAATGGCAATATGGGAGCTGACATTGATTGGGTCCACAACCGGAGCTCCGTCAAGGTTAACTGGAGTAATTCGTTTCGTGGGGCGGGTATGTTTTCATTCTCGCCATGAAGACCAAGGCCATTGTGGATACAAAGAGGCAATTCACCTACAGTTTTTTTTATGATTAAACGACACACTCCACTAAGTTTTTGTTATATACGGGAACGGGAAATGACCCTATTACAAGTGTCTATTGTATATATATTCGTTTACCCTTAAAATCGGATAACAATTAAACTTATAAGAGGTTTTAAGGATATATAATTTCATTTGGCACAAAATTGTAAATACTAAATTTATATGAGGATATTAAGTCTGGAGAAACAATTCAAATAGAATTTGGTTTCATATGAAAGACAAGTAGTTTTGGACATGCAGTTCAAACAATTAAAAGTATAAAGTCAATGGTGTGTGCTATTATCTTTATGTATCTTATATGTCTGGCATCACATAAAAACTTAATGTAAATCTAAAGTCTATTTATATGGCCTTTTGAGTACACTTATATGGCAATACATGAACGATTTAAAATGTTGATAGCATATGCACTTCTTGGAGAATTTTTTGGTCAGACCACATCCTAAGTGCAATTTGTGCACAAAGATATCTTGTTATTACTATAAGCATGATAATTTCAAGGTGCAACATATTCATTGGAGATAATATGGTAGATTTATTCACCAAATCTTTGTTGACGCCAACCTTCAAGAAACTAGTGCACAACGGGGAGACTCTATCGAGAGGGTGCCATGATATGGTACCATGACTTACCATCTAACTCTATTGATTCATTTTCTATACTTGTAGATGTTTTTGAAAAGGCATACACTAGAGACATTAAGGTCGCTACCAGGAAGTCGGACCTCTTCAAGGTAAGACAGAAAGACAACAAAATGCTCAGGGAATCCGAATAGAACGAATGGATTTGCCACCGGTCACCGACGATTGGGATGTTCAAGCTTTTACTTAAGGTCTCAACGATTGAAGTTCCGTAGCTTCACAACAGTTGAAGAAATTGTTTTCTAATGTCCAGTTGTCATTTGGGCCGATGTACAGAACCGGTATCAGTGGAATATTAGGGTCAAGAATGATCAACTGGGGGCTCCAATCGGTTTGGTTTATCCTAACAGGCCCATGGACATAGTTAATAGGGATGTCGACCAGGAACCACGATTAAACAAAGACCGATATTAGCCATACAGTGGAGATCGGATAAATAACAGGCTTGGATGCAATCCCGTTCGGAATGATAAAAAGGAATGATCAGGGACAAAGCTCCCGAGGGCTCATGAGCAAGAGTGGTGTTAATAGGGATGTCGGGTCTAAAGAAGCATCTCGTCTGCCAGAATGTAACTTCAGCATAGATGCTTCTGCCATAATATCGGCCATTGGGCCTATCAAAGATACCAAGTGGCCTCGGCCTGTGCAGACTGATCTGTCCCAGATAAACCCAAATCAAATATGCAAGTATCATGGCACCCATGGCTATAAAACAAAAGACTGCATACAACTAAGGGAGGAAGTAGCCCAGTTGTTCAATGAGGGGCACCTTCGAGAATTCTTTAGTGATCGGGCCAAGAACCACTTCAAAAATAGGATTCAAACAAACAAAACGAGCAAGAAGAGCCATAACACGTGATTCACATGATCGTTGGAGGGGTCGATATTCCTCAAGGACCGATATTTAAATGCACCAAGGTGACGATCACAAGGGAAAAACAAACACACCGGAATAGAAATCATTTTGTTCAATGACAAGGATGTCGAAAGCATCATACAACCTCATAATGATGCACTGGTAATATCTATACTTGTCAATAAATCTCGAATTAAACATGTATTGATTGATCCAGGTAGCTCGGCCAACGTCATCATATCAAGGGTTGTAGAGCAGTTAGGGTTACAAAACTAAATAGTACCGGAAGTCTGAGTGTTAAACGGATTTAACATAGCATATAAACAACTAAAGGGGAGATAACAAGGTACAAAGTTCCATTCGAGGGTGACATGAGATACAACGCACCTTGGATACATAACATGAGATCATAACCTTCGACACTTCATCAAGTTCTAAAGTTCCCAACTTTAGAAGGAATCAAAATGGTGTACGGTGAACAACCCACCGCCAAAGAAATGTTTGCAATCGATAAAGTGATACCAGTATCAGTGCTTTCGTCAACAAAAGGATCAGAGTTAAAGGGAAAACGAGAAGTCAGATAGCCATCACAAGAACCGTCTCGGCCCCATCAGAGGAGCAAGAGATCTTCAAAGGTGAAGATTATATGATACCTCAAACCTTCATAACCCCTGATGATTCTGATGCAACGATCAAGAATCTGCCCGATCGAATAGTATACCTGGGCACCAGGTTAACTCCCAAGCTCAGGAAAAAACTTATACAATTTCTTATTGCTAAAATAGATTATTTTTCTTGGTCCTATGTAGATATGACAGGGATCCCATCAGATATTACTACTCACAAGCTAAGCTGGGACTGGAAATTCCATTAAATAAAGTAGAAAAGAAGATCCCAATCTGAGTTTGATATGATAGGGATCCCGTTATAGATCACTACCCATTGATAGGGTCGGGAAGTAAAATATCCCGAATGATTAGCAAAAGTAGTGGTGGTCCCTAAGAAGGGAAATAAACTTAGAATGTGCGTGGACTATAAGGTCTTGAACAAGGCTTGCCCAAGGCATGTCCCAATAAATCTTAACATCGATCACATGATTGATGCCACGGCCATCCATGAGATCCTTCGTTTTCTCGATGCTTATTCTGGGTACAATCAAATTCAAATGAACCGGGAAGACTACAAAAAGACTTCATTTATCACCAAGTAAGAATACATTGTTATAAAGGAATGCCTTTCAGGCTAAAAAATGTTTGTGCTACCTACCAACACCTAGTAAACCGAATGTTCGAAGAACATATAAGTACATCAATGGAGGTTTATATTGATGACATGCTAGTTAATTCCCTGTGCGTAGAGGACCATTTGACACATTTGCAAGAAACCTTCAACATATTGAGAAAATACAATATGAAACTCAACCACGAGAAATGTGCATTCGGGGTCGGTTCAGGAACATTCCTCGGGTTCATGGTATTCAATCAAAGGATTGATATCTACCTCAACAAAATAAAGGCCATAGAGGACATCATCGTGGTGGACAACGTCAAGGCAGTTAAAAGACTGACCATGTGTATAGCCACACTGGCCCGGTTCATCTCGAGGTCCTCAGACAAAAGCCATTGATTCTCCTCAATATTGAAGAGGAATTTTGCATGGACCCGGGAATGACAACAAGCCTTAGAAGAACTAAAATGATACATATCGAGCCCGCCACTGCTTCACACCCCGAAAGTGGACGAGCAACTCTACTTATACTTAGCGGTCTCGAAAATAACGGTAAGTGGAGTCCTACTTCGAGAAGAGCAAGGTACACAATTCCCTGTTTACTATGTTAGTTAGACCTTAGGTGAGACCGAGACCCAATACCCACACTTAGAAAAATTAGTGCTTGCTTTAATAAGCGCCTCTAGGAAATTAAAACAATATTTCCAATGTCATACGATTCGTGTTGTAACTACCTATCCCCTTCGCAATATTTTACACAAACCCGAACTCTCGGGTTGGCTGGCCAAATGGTCGTTGAGATCAGCGGGTATGATATCTAGTATCAACCCCGAACGGCCATCAAGTCCCAATTCTTGGCAGACTTTGTGGCCAGCTTCACGCCAACCCTCGTACCCAAGGTCGAAAAAGAATTATTACTAAAATCAGATACATTATCGGGGGTGTGGACTCTCTTCACGGATGGTGCTTCGAACGTGAAGGGTCCATTCCAGGCACTGTTTTGAAACCGCCTACGGGAAGTACAATTAGACAATCTATCAAAACCTCTAAGTTGACTAACAATAAGGTCAAATATGAGGCTATTAATGCAGGTCTCAAGCTGGCTAAAAGCCTAGAGCAGAGGTTATTGAGGCCAAACGCGTGATTAACCAACCTAACATAACCTTCAAGGTTTGAGAAGACCGAACGCAAATGTACATGGACAAATTGCACGTAACCTTACACCTGTTCAAAAAATGGACCATACAATATGTACCTCGATAGCAGAACGGTGAGGCTGATGCCCTTGTAAACTTGGGATCATCAGTCGAGGATGATGAGCTCAAATCGGGGGTAGTCGTACAACTTATGAGGTAGGTAATAGAAGAAAGTCATGCCGAAATAAACTCTGCAAGCTTGACTTAGGATTGGAGAAATAAATACATAGAATATTTGAATAACGGAATACTTCCCTCAAATCCGAAAGAATCAAGGTCCCTACGCACAAAGGCAGCCCGATTTAGTTTGTCTGAAGATAGAGCCTTACTTAGAAGAATGTTTGACGGTCCGCTACCAAAATGTTTAGGACTAGGAGACAACTACTACATTCTACAGGAAATTCATGAGGGCACTTGTGGAAATCATTCTGGTGCCGAGACATTAGTACATAAAGTCATTAGAGCATGATACTATTGGGCCGATATGGAAAAGGAAACCAAAGAATACATACAAAAGTGCGATAAATGTCAAAGGTATGCACCGATGATCCACTAGCCTGGAGAGCAACTCCACTCAATCCTATCCCCATGGTCGTTCATAAAAGGATGGCGAAAAGTACGTCAAACTCCTTCGACAAAATCTGATTGCATCGGAGCAAATGATGGTTGAAGCACACGCCTTAGGGAAGGTCAGAGAAAAAGAAGTTATAAACTTCATTTTGGACCACATCGTGTGTCGATTCGAGATACTTGCTGAAATCATATGTGACAACGAAAAGCAATTCATCGACAGCAAGGTAATAGATTTTCTCGTGGAACACAAAATAAAAAGGATCTTATCAACGCCGTATCACCCAACTGGAAACGAACAGGATGAATCGACTAATAAAACCATCATTCAAAATCTTAAGAAAAGATTGACTGACGCTAAGGGAAAATGGAGAGAGATATTGCCCGAGGTTCTTTGGGCATACCGCACGACATCAAAATCTAGCATGGGGGTAACACTATTCACTTTGGTCTATGGTGCCTAAGCTCGTATCCCTATCGAGGTTGTAGAACCTAGCCTCAGATTTTTCTATGCAATTAAAGAATCGAATAACGAGGCCATGAATACAAGCCTAGAATTGTTCGATGAAAGACAAGAAGCCACCCTAGTTCGATTGTGCGCACAAAAATAGGTAATCAAAAGGTACAACAATCGAAGAGCCAATCTTCGACATTTTAAAATTGGGGACTTGGTGCTAAGAAAAGTCACCCTCAGCACTCAATATTCGAATGAAGGAAAATTGGGTTCGAATTGGGAAGGGCCATATCAGATTCTCGAAATCACATGAAAAGGATCCTACAAGCTCAACACGATAAGCGGCAAACAACTATCGAGCAATTGGAATGTATCGCACTTAAAATAGTACTACTACAAAGGTACGACCCCTTCCATTTTCATGTGTATTTTAAACTAGCTCTTGTTGGTGTTCGATCAAAGACATCGACACCTCAAGTTTTAAAACACGCACTGCACTCTTTTACCCTTAGATCGTTTTTGTCCTAAATGGGTTTTTCCGATGAGGTTTTTGACGAGGCAACAATTATGTGCTACTTGAGGAAAATTCAACAGTATCCAATACTTCTTTTTGCAGTTAACCTCGAATACTGGGGGGCATTACCCTTGAATGTTAACTTTGTTGCAAGGAAAGTACTTTGTTACACCGGGGTCTGAGTAAATTTTATAAGGGCTAAACGGTCGAGTGAACCATCCCTATATAGGTTACTTGAGCCCTAACATCAAACATATACACATGTATAATCGTCTATTGAAAGAGGTATTTTTCCTTACCAACATCTCATGCCTTTGAAAAATTTTCTACATCACAATTTCATATTCGATCTATTGTGTAAACAGGCTTAAGGGTTAATCGCAATCGATCCCCTACTCGGGGACGAACACTTCAGGCAAGCTCGAAGTGAAACGGGAAAATAAGCCTAAGAGGCAAGTCCCAAATAAAAAGTCTACGGCCAAATCAATGCGGTTCGGAGACATCAGAATTCCGTAATAAAACAGGCCTTCAAATATTTTCATAAACTGATTAAAAGGGATACCCTCGGCAAAATTATAAAGGCCTCCGATAATATCAAGCCTTGAAAACTCTAATGAGTAAAAGCTTGTTTGAACTATTGAATAATCTCTTATTCCATGCCAAGGCATTACAGATTTTACAAATGCGCCATCACAACCGAAATTTGGGTCGTGACACATTCTTTACACAAGGGCCATGTCGGCCTATGCAAAAGCTTAAGGGCTATTGTTTTCTTTGAGTTTGAAAGATCATCCTCGTTCAAATAAAACCTAAGGGTTACCTTATTTGAGTTTGTGCAAGCACTCACTCGATTGCGAAAAATATGCTAGTTTTGTTTCGATCGAATTGCCTAAACCTCGAACCTATGAATAACCTTTACATAAGGCATAGGCCGAATAATGTGTTAGGAATGCGTAGAATTCTTCGCGGCGAGCAAGCTCGCCGCGGTTCGGACCCTTGGTAGTGATTTAAGTGTCAAAAATGTAGAGAATAAAGTTTTCTAGAAAAGTGTCAAATATGCGGTCAAGAATGCGACCGCAAACCTGTTATGCGGACCGCATTCTTGCCGCAAAGCTTAACAGAAGCCTCCCAAAAATCATGTTGAAAATGCGGTCGATATGCGATCGCATAGTGAATCTGCGGTGCACTTTGCGACCGCGGATCAAGAATGCGGACCGCATATTGGTCGCATTCTGTAACAGAACTTGTGTAATTTTGAGGCCATTCTGCGGTCACTATGCGGACCGCATGTTGATTCTGCGGTCGCAAAGTGCACCGCATAATTGACCCGGTCCAGATTTTTGTAACATTTTGACCCGATCTCTTCTTTAATATAACACCTTTCACCCTCATTTTCTCATATCATCTTACCAAAAATTAGAGAGAGAAGAGAGGGTTTTTAGAGAGAGAAATCTTTCATCTTCAAAGATTGTTCCAACCATCTTAGTTCAAAGGATTCTAGGGCAAGGATTCAACTTCCCCAATCTTTTCAAGGTAAAAATCCTAACTATTTTCTTTGATTTTCAGTTTTAAATTGGGTAAAGAGAGGTTTGCATATAATAGCTTTTGAAAATAGAATTTTACACTCATGCATGATTATTGAACTTGATTTCTAGTAAAAGAAGTGAGTAGAAGTAAGAGTCTTCAAGAACAAGGTTGGCAAGAGTAGGATATCTTGGGTAAGCATAAAGTAGAAAGTTAACGGAAGAAAACTCATCACCAGGTATGTATGGCTAATTTTGCTTCTTGTGAAATCGCCTATATGTGTGAAAATTGCTTGATTAATGTTAATTTGACAAATTGTGTGAAATTCTCAAAGTTGTTGTTGAAATATGAGTGATGTGGTATAGAATATGAACCGAAAATTAAAATGAGAGTCGAAATGGGTAAAGAATTGTGAATAATGGTTATGATGGCCTATATGGCACCTTGTGTAAAACAAACGAAACGCTTGAGAATTTGTTTATTGTGGAAAGAGATGAAACACTTGAATTGTGGAAATATTATAACATGGTTGTGATATTGATTTGAAAAATAATTGAGAACATGAAACAATGTGCAAGTTGCTTATTTGAACTTGTTGAAATTGTGTGTAGTACCTTATCTGCTGTTTGAAATTGTTGTGTTTTAAACTGTAAGGCAAGGTCGTGTTGCGTGCCGCAACATGAGGAAATAAGGTGTGGGTTGGGGTGATAAGGGTGGCCGAGGTAATAAGGGTGGTCGGGGGTAATAAGGATGGAAAGCGATCGAAATCGCTATTGAAAATTGATATAAAAATCAATAATGTGAAATTGTGAAAGGAGACGGCAGGAGAGTTTGCAACCTGTGGGGCACTGATTGCCCCTTTGTTTGACTACTTGTGCTTTACGTGATTGATTGGTTATTGTTAAATTTGTTGATCGTAGAAAGTGCTTTGTGTTGAGAATTATTTGAAATGAGGAAAATGTGGAAACATGGTTGGGTGGCTTAATTAATTGTTGATGTAATTCAATGGCTTGAGTTTACTTGGGACAAAGTTTGTCCATACATGCCAGTACAATTCAAGTGTACTGACGTCCCTTTTGCCGGGGACGCTACATTCGTGTTATGATTGTAGGTGGATCAGTAGCAGGCACTTCAGCTCATCGGCAGTAGTATCCTTCTCCTTCCATTGCCCGTTTTGGTGAGCCCCTTTCTTCCTTGGGGCCCTGTGTGGTTCATGCCACTTTTGTTTAGATTTCATTTTGGTTTTGTAAGGTATAGCCGGAGCCTTGTTACCGGCAAGTATTGTATTCCCTTTTTTTGTATCCTAGAGGCTCTGTAGACATGTAAACTGTGGGACTCCAGTCTTATGTATACATTATGTTATGTCGGGCGTTGTAAAAACTGCAACTTGTTAATGAATCACTCGTATGGTTTTATTTGTTTAATGTGAAATCATTCATGGTTAGTAAGATATTTGGTTAATGAGAAACAATCAACACGGGGGTAACGCGTGGGAATGAAAGGCACCCAGGTCCGCTTGACTGGGGCAACCCGGTCAGGCGCCGGTCATGTTCCCCGATTTGGGGCGTGACAAACTTGGTATCAGAGCCTAAGGTTTTAAAGTGTCCTAGGATGTCTCGGAGTCGTGTCTAGTAGTGCCCTTCTTATAGGTGTGTTGTCGACCACATCATATAAGTAGGGGGCTACACGGGCATTTAGGAATTTACCTATTTCTTTGTTAATCTATATCGTGCGGTAAAGTGCAATGTGGAAATATCCGTGTCTAATTCGTGCCTTGTTCCCAAATTTTCAGAATATGGCACCTAAGAAGAAGGCTAGACTCGGCCTTAGGGCCAATGCCGGCCCAAGTGCGGTTGTTAATCATGTACCCGATGCCGTGGGAGAGAATGACCCACCAGTCCCGAATTTGCCTGGCCCATCCTGTTCAAAACCCAAGTGTCCCTATTCCAGCTGCGGCAGAGGATGCCACCATTCCTCCTGCCGGTGTTCCTGACTCAGATACAGTTCCCGCTTCGGGCTCTGGTATCTCTAATGAAGATCTTAGGGGAGCCATTCATATGTTAACACGGTTAGTGGCCGCCCAGGCCCAGAGATCCCATGATGCCCCTGCATCCTCCAGCGGACAGGGAGATTCCTTTGGCTCCAGAGTCCACCAGTTCTTGCGATTGGCCCCTCCAGAATTTTCAGGTACCGATCCAGAGGCTGACCCACAGGAATTCCTTGATGAGATATACAAGACCCTCGAGTGATGAAGGCTACAGATATAGAGGGGGTAGAGTTGGCCTCTTACAGGCTGAAGGGAGCGGCACGTTCATGGTTCGAAATATGGGGAGGATTCCCGTGAGGAAGGGAGCCCTCCGGCCAGATGGGATGAGTTCGTGGATGCATTTATGGACCACTTCTTACCTGCCGAGGTAATGGCAGCCCGTGCCACTGAGTTCGAGGTTCTCAAACAGGGCAGTATGAGTGTTTGGGAGTATCACATGGAGTTCGTAAGGTTGTCCAAGTACGCTCCTCATTTAGTGTCGACCATGGATGCTCGGGTTCGACGGTTTGTTTAGGGCCTTAGCCCTTTGGTAGTGAATGAGGCCGCCACAGCAGCTTTGCACTCAGACATGAACTATAGGAGGATTGTGGGGTTTGCTCAGGCCACAAAGGCTAGGAAGTTGAAGATTCGTGCAGAGAGAGAATAGCAGCAGCGCCCGGTCAATGGGTCATTCGGGAAGATCACTTCCAGGGAGAGGGTCATCAGGGCCATCCCAGTCATATGCCCAGTCCTCAGTGAGTGCACCACCATCTGTGCACAGCCATCAGCTGGGTGGTCATTCGAGACCCGATTCAGACAGCAGGAGGTCTCACTAGTCTGGTCGTCCTAGAGTGAGGTCCCAACAGCAGGGGAGACCTACATGCCCCAAGTATGGGAGATTTCATATAGAGACCTGCTACCTCGATATCCCGATATACTTCAGGTGCGGGGTGAGAGGTCACATACAGCGGGACTGTCGTGCACCCAGTCAGGGTACGGGTAGGGGATATGATCAATCATCTGGTTCTTCGGCTGCTACATCATCAGCGTGTCATCTAGCATCAGCATGGCGTGGTGCAGCTAGTGGTGGAGCTCATGGTAGAGGTGGACATAGCCGATTCTATGCATTGAGTGGTCGCCAGAGTGTTGAGGCTTCTCCAGATGTTGTTACAGGTATCGTGTCTGTTCAGACTATTGATTGCTATGTTGTTATTGATTTGGGGTCATCCTTGTCTTATGTTACTCCATTCGTTGCTTCAAGCTTTGGGATAGAACCCGAACAGCTTCATGAGCCGTTCTCTGTGTCGACTTAAATCGGCCTCACGAGTCTATAGGAATTGTGTTGTTACGGTGGGTGGTCGTGATACCACGGCCGATCTTATTGAGCTTGGGATGGTAGATTTTGATGTAATTATGGGGATGGATTGGCTCTATTCGTGCTTTGCCAAACTTGACTGTCGAACGAGAGTTATGAGGCTCGAGTTCCCTAACGAGCCAATTATTGAATGGAGAGGAAATGGTGTAGTGCCAAGGGGTAGGTTTATTTCCTACCTTAAGGCTTCGAAGATGATTAAGAAAGGGTGTATCTATCACATGGTTCGGGTAACGGACACCACCTCAGATGTGCCTACCCTCGAGTCCGTGCCAATTGTGAATGAATTTCCTGAAGTGTTTCCAGATGAGCTTCCAGGCATTCCGCCTGATAGGGAGATTGACTTTGGG
Organism: Nicotiana noctiflora; assembly: GCA_032618575.1. Taxonomy (NCBI): domain Eukaryota; kingdom Viridiplantae; phylum Streptophyta; class Magnoliopsida; order Solanales; family Solanaceae; genus Nicotiana; species Nicotiana noctiflora. The sequence goes on from JASVEL010009954.1 coordinate 156,727, forward strand.
ATCGATGTATTGTCGGATACTCAGCCAATATCCATTCCACCATACAGAATGGCGCCAGCAGAGTTAAGGGAGTTAAAGGAGCAGGTGAGGGATTTATTAGAGAAAGGGTTCATACGACCGAGTGTGTCGCCGTGGGTTGCTCTAGTTCTTTTTGTCAAAAAGAAGGATGGGATCAGTTCGAATGTGTATTGATTATCGGCAGCTCAACAAAGTCACCATCAAGAATAAATATCCTTTGCCTCGAGTGGATGATCTGTTTGACCAATTGCAGGGAGCAAAGTTCTTCTCAAAAATTGATTTACGGTCCGGGTACCCACCAGTTGAAGATCATGGAGCAGTATATTCCTAAGACCGCCTTCAGAACTCGTTATGGTCACTTCGAGTTTTTGGTCATGTCTTTTGGGCTAACCAATGCCCCAGCAGCTTTCATGGACCTTATGAATCGAGTTTTCAAGCCATTCCTAGATTCCTTTGTGATTGTATTCATTGACGACATCCTCATCTACTCTCGGAGCAGAGAAGATCATGCCGTTCACCTCAGAGCAGCGTTGCAGACTCTTCTTCAGCATCAATTGTATGCCAAGTTCTCAAAATGTGAGTTTTGGTTGAAGTCCGTAGCCTTTCTAGGGCATGTTATTTCCAGTGAGGGAATTCAGGTGGATCCTCAGAAGATTGCGGCAGTGAAAGATTGGCCTAGACCCACGACCCCGACAGAGATTCGTAGCTTCTTGGGTTTGGCAGGGTACTATCGGAGGTTTGTAGAGGGATTCTCAACCCTCGCTTCCCCGTTGACAAAACTGACGCAGAAGGCAGTTAAGTTCCAGTGGTCCGAACGCATGTGAGAAAAGTTTCCAAGAATTGAAGTCAAGATTGACCTCGGCACCAGTATTGGCCTTGCCAGAAGGCACAGAGGGATTTGTGGTTTATTGTGATGCCTCCAGGGTTGGTTTGGGATGTGTATTGATGCAACACGGGAAAGTCATATCTTACGCTTCCAGGCAACTCAAGAATCACGAGAAGAATTATCCGACGCATGATTTGGAGCTTGCAGTCGTTGTGTTTGCTTTGAAAATATGGCGGCACTATCTTTATGGAGTTCATGTAGATGTGTTTTCAGACCACAAGAGCCTCCAGTATTTGTTCAAGCAGAAGGAGCTAAATCTGAGACAGCGGCGGTGGTTAGAATTGCTCAAGGACTATGATATGAACATATTGTACCATCCAAGAAAGGCAAATGTGGTAGCCGACGCTCTTAGTCGAAAATCCATGGGTAGTTTGGCTCATTTGGGTGTGGATCAGAGACCCCTGGCTCGAGAGGTTTACCAATTAGCCAGTTTGGGGGTTCGTATCTCGGCGTCAGACGAGGGGGATATTTTGGTGCATAATGGAGCAGAATCATCATTGGTCGCGGAAATCAAGGAAAAACAGTTCATGGATCCAGCATTGGTTCGGGTAAAGGAAGCGGTCATGAATAACAAGACCTCAGCATTTGTACTCAGCAGCAAAGATGGTGTATTGCGGTGTCAAGATAGGCTATGTGTTCCGGATGTGGACGAGCTTCGGGAAAGGGTAATGGCAGAGGCTCATATTTCCAGGTATTCGGTACACCCAGGTTCCACGAAAATGTATCATGACCTTAAGGAGATTTATTGGTGGAACGGTATGAAAAGGGATGTAGCAAGCTTTGTAGCTAAATGTCCGAACTGTCAACAAGTGAAGGCCGAGCATCAACGACCCGGTGGATTAACTCAAGCTTATAGAAATACCAAGGTGGAAATGGGAGATGATCAATATGGATTTCGTGGTAGGGTTACCTCGCACTCGGCGTAAGTTTGACTCAATATGGGTGATAGTGGATCGACTCACCAAATCAGCTCACTTCCTGCCTGTCAAGTCCACTGATACTGCGGAGCAATATGCAAGATTGTACATCAAAGAGATAGTAAGGCTTCATGGCACTCCACTTTCTATTATCTCGGATCGCGGGGCTCAGTTCACAGCTAACTTTTGGAAGAAGTTTCAGCAAGGTTTGGGAACTCGGGTGAATCTCAGCACAGCTTTCCATCCACAGACCGACGGCCAGGCCGAGCGGACCATTCAGACGCTTGAAGATATGTTACGGGCTTGTGTCTTAGATTTTAAAGGTAATTGGGATGAACACTTGCCACTGATAGAATTTGCTTACAATAACAGCTATCATGCTAGCATTCAAATGGCCCCGTTTGAGGCATTGTACGGGAGAAGATGTAGATCGCCAATCGGGTTGTTTGAGGTAGGTGAAGCGGAATTGCTAGGGCCAGATATGGTGTACGAAGCTATGGAAAAGGTCAAGGTTATTCAGGAGAGAATGAAAACAGCACGGAGTCGTCAAAAATCCTATGCAGACGTTCGCCGAAGGGATTTGGAGTTTCAAGTCGATGATTGGGTGTTCTTGAGGGTATCTCCTATGAAGGGAGTCATGCGATTTGGAAAGAAAGGGAAATTGAGTCCTAGGTATGTCGGGCCATATCGGATCGTTCAAAGGATTGGTCAAGTTGCTTATAGGCTAGAGTTGCCTCCCGAGATGTCATCAGTGCACCCGGTATTCCACGTGTCCATGTTGAAGAAAGTGATTGGAGATCCATCCACCATCATGCCAGTCGAAGCTATAGAGGTTAATGAAGATTTGTCATATGAAGAAGTTCCGGTTGCCATTCTTGATAGGCAAGTCCGTAAGTTGAGAAATAAGGAAGTTGCCTCTGTTAAAGTATTGTGGCGAAGTCAACAAGTTGAGGAGGCCACATGGGAAGCGGAAAAAGAGATGAAGAAAAAGTACCCCCATTTGTTCGATCAAGCCTAGAAGAAATTAGGTGACCCTTCTACTCCTAGTAACTGCCATCTTGTCTAAGCTGTTTCCCTCTTAGTATTAGTAAATTCTCCTTCATTTTGTAATGAGTTAAATGTGTTGTTGCCTTGGGTCACTTGAACCTTTCTTGATAAATGAAATCCTTATAAATATTCGCTTGTTAAATAAACAACTAATAGTAAGTGTAGATTGGTAATGGTTTGTTAAGTGTACATGGTGTGTTAAAATGGTTAAATAAGGTAAGAATTCATTGAAGTGACTAGTTTATGTGCAATTGTAACAATGTGATAGAATATGTGCATTCGTTGAGGTAAGAAAGTGTATACCGGTTGTGAAAAGTGTTGTATTTGTGTATTGTTGTTTGGTAACGTGTTTCGGGGGCCCTCTGACAGGTGGATATGTCCATAATACAAAGGAAACTCTGGCAAAATTTTTCTAAAATATAAGAGTTAGTCAAAATTTTGATAGTTTGCATAGCATGTCTTTCAAAGCCAACTCATTCTCAAATCCTCATTCGAGGACGAATGATCTTAAGGGGGAGAGGATGTAAGGCCCCGTAAAAATTTTGTGCATAAAACCTAGTAGTTGTGGTGTCATGGGCCGAATAATGTGTTAGGAATGCGTAGAATTCTTCGCGGCGAGCTTGCTCGCCGCGGTTCGGACCCTTGGTAGTGATTTAAGTGTCAAAAATGTAGAGAATAAAGTTTTCCGGAAAAGTGTCAAATATGCGGTCAAGAATGCGACCGCAAACCTGTTATGCGGACCGCATTCTTGCCGCAAAGCTTAACAGAAGCCTCCCAAAAATCATGTGTTTTAAAACTGTACAGTGGGATCGTGTTGCGTGCCGCAACGTGAGGAAATAAGGTGTGGGTTGGGGTGATAAGGGTGGCCGAGGTAATAAGGGTGGTCGGGGGTAATAAGGATGGAAAGCGATCGAAATCGCTATTGAAAATTGATATAAAAATCAATAATGTGAAATTGTGAAAGGAGACGGCAGGAGAGTTTGCAACCTGTGGGGCACTGATTGCCCCTTTGTTTGACTACTTGTGCTTTACGTGATTGATTGGTTGATCGTAGAAAGTGCTTTGTGTTGAGAATTATTTGAAATGAGGAAAATGTGGAAACATGGTTGGCTGGCTTAATTAATTGTTGATGTAATTCAATGGCTTGCGTTTACTTGGGACAAAGTTTGTCCATACATGCCAGTACAATTCAAGTGTACTGACGTCCCTTTGCCGGGGACGCTACATTCGTGTTATGATTGTAGGTGGATCAGTAGCAGGCACTTCAGCTCATCGGCAGTAGTATCCTTCTCCTTCCACTGCTCGTTTTGGTGAGCCCCTTTTCTTCCTTGGGGCCCTGTGTGGTTCATGCCACTTTTGTTTAGATTTCATTTTGGTTTTGTAAGGTATAGCCGGAGCCTTGTTACCGGCAAGTATTGTATTCCCTTTTTTTTGTATCCTAGAGGCTCTGTAGACATGTAAGCTGTGGGACTCCAGTATTATGTATACATTATGTTATGTCGGGCGTTGTAAAAACTGCAAACTTGTTAATGAATCACTCGTATGGTTTTAATTGTTTAATATGAAATAAATTACTTTCCTAAATACGGGCGCGCATTTATGTGACCCAAATCTTACTCTCGGCGAAACTGAAATACATTAAAGTCACAGGCGTACTGGTTGCGGTGTGTCTTGAAATGTGTTTTCGTGACGTCGCAATTCTTCTAAAATTAAAAAGCAGAATATTAAAGGCACATAATTTGAAATATATAAAGAAATCAGATAAAAACAAAAATAGCAGTTGAGCGACCGTGCTAAAACCACGGAATCCGGGAGTGCCTAACACCTTCTCCCGGGTTAACAGAATTCCTTATCCAGGTTTCTAGTTTCGCAGACTGTATACAGAGTCAATCTTTTCCTCGATTCGGGACTTAATCGGTGACTTGGGACACCATAAATCTCTCAAGTGGCGACTCTGAATTAAATAAATAAATCCCGCTTCGATTGTCCTTTAATTGAAAAAAACTCCTTCGCGCCCTCGCGGGTGCGTAAAAAGGAGGTGTGACAGCTTTGATATCGACTTTGTATTGAGTCACAGTAGCCCAGGCCTTAGTATTGGCCGCGAACACTTCCGATATGGCAACCTCGAGCTCCTTGGCCAAGTTGGCCACATTGGACTCGAGCTCCTCGACCTTATTCACTTGTCCGTTACATATCGAAGTTGTGACTTGGCAGAATCCAGCTCCGCTTAATTGTTCTCTTTTTGTGCAGCCAAAATTTCTATACACCCCTTTGAACCGATCGGCTTCAGTTCACACTTCGTCTATTTGCCCTTGAAAGCCCTTTATTTGTTCGAGCCTGCGGAATGGGATTGTTAGTCGTTATCTCTGAATCGTCCTCACTATTATGAAGAACTTGAAATACCTACTCGGCCATCTCTTTATGCGCATTTCAAGCCTCCACTAGATCCACCTAAAGCTTCTCACCGAGAATCTTATAATTAATCACATTTCTCAGTGAGGGCCTGAACCTCGGCCTTGCGCTCCTCTCGGATTCGAAGAAAGGCCTTCTGATGCAACACCGAAGCCTACAAGGAATGAAGAAAATGTTAGAAATATCTACGATTGAAAGTCATGAAGAGACAATGGCAACCCTTTAACTTACCCGGTTCAAAGCTTGTTGGGCCTCGTTGAACAAGCAAGCAACTTCCACTTCTTAGACTGGTCCTCTTTGGTGGCCAAGCATCGGATATAACTAGCCACCCCTACGGGGATAGAGAAAACTAGAGCATCCTCCAGGACCGAGATAATAAATGGCTTCTTACGCTCGGGACTGACACATGGGGATGGGAATTGGTTGGTCGGTTTAAAGCTCGAGGAAGTCTCACATGAGATCTTCCTCGGTACATCCAAGTTACCCAGACCGATGACATCCTCTTCGTTCAAATAAAACCTAAAGGTTACCTTATTTCGAGTCCGAACAAGATCTCACTTAATCGCAAAAACTATGCTAGTTCGGTTTCGGTAAAATCGCCTAAACCTCGTACCTATGAATAATAATTTCATAAGGCATAAATGAAGCACAAATTTAAATGAAACTTTGAAACACAATACAGAAAGAGAAAAGATCTTTATATATGTCAAAATTTATTTACAAGGGCAACATGGACCAATCGAAAATCTATACAAAAAATCCAAAAATGGATCCTAAGTACTTAATCTTCTCCAGGAGAAATACCTTCACGCTCAGGGTCTTCTCCGCTTTCGGACCCACGCATGCTCCCAGAATCATCATCATCAGAAGATACCATTGCTTTGGCTTCGGCTTCAAGCTCTTTTGCATTTTTTATCTCGACAGTGAGATTGGAGCCACGAGCGTGGATCTCCTCGAGAGTGTCCCTTCGAATCTGGCACTTGGCATGATCGGCAACCCAATATGCTCCTGCTCAAGGGTGGCTTCGGCATCGTCTTTGTATTGGGCCGCAGTAGCCTATTCCTTAGTATTGGCGCGACCACTTCAGATTTGGCAACCTCAAGCTCTTTGTCCAAACTGGCTAAATTGGACTTGAGCTCCTTGACCTTCTTCGCCTGAACCGAGGCATTCTCTCTTGCAAATCAAAGTTGTGACTTGTCCAAATCCAGCTTTGCTTGAACAGTTTCCTATTGTGAAGCCAAAATGTCCATACATCCCTCAAACTCTTCAGCCTCGACTCGTACTCTATCTATTTTCCCTTGAAGGTCCTTGATTTGTTCGAGCCTCTATCGAACCTGCAAAATTGGATTGTTAGTTGTTATCTCCGACTCATCCTCACTATCATGAAGAACTCGGAATACCTACTCAGCCATTTTAGCATGCTCATCTCGAGCTGCCACCAACTCTACCTGAAGCTTCTTACTGAGAAGCTTGTAGGTATCGCATTTCTCAGTAAGTCCCTGAACCCCATCCTTACGCTCCTCTCGAACTCAAAGAAATGCCTCATGATGCAACACCGAAGCCTATATTAAAAGGAATAAAATGCTAGAAATATATACGATTCAAAGTCATAAAGAGATAATGGATTACCTAATTGAGAGCATGCTAGGCCTCGTTGAACAAATAGGCAATGTTCATTGCATTCATTTTTGCTTGTCCTCTTCAGTGACCAAGCATCAAAGATAACTTTCCATCCCTACGGGAGTAGAGAAAACTTAGGTATCTTCTGAGATCGAGATGATAAGAGGATGCATTCGATTGGGGTTGATGCCGGGGGCTGGAAATTGGTTGGTCAGTTGATAGCTCGAAGAGGCCTCATTCGAGATCTTCTTCGGTATGTCCCAGTCACCCATATCCGTAACGTCTTCCACTTCAACAAAATAGCCGCCGAAAAGGTTTTCAGTTTTTCATACGGGTTTCCTCTGAAAAAAATTTCTCTCTCTTTTTTCCTCTGAAATAATTTATTCTCTTTCTTGTTTTAGTCTTCTTTCATGTGTTACAAACTTACACATATTATTGAAAGAATACCAATTTAAATCTTCTTATTAAACTCAAAACCTTGTAGAGTATAAAGTTAAATTGATATTTTTATTTTATTTTGTGTAATCTATTTTCTGTAATATAAGATGTTTTTAAGAAATGCAACACCATATGCCTTTATTTATATTTATTCAAAGTTAAGCATAAATCAAGATCACAATTAGACCAAAAATTTAAACGCTAACTTCCAAGCCATTGCTTCCTCAGCCTTGGCGATCTCAAGCTTAGTGGATGTGTCGACACTACAAACTAGGATGTCCTCGAGAACCTCCTTTCGATCCTGCCACTTCTATAATAGACCATGCCCTTGGCTTGCTCAAGGGTGGCCTCAATATTAGCTTTGTATTGATCTCCGATAGCCTAGGCCGTATTATTGGCCACAACCACTTCAGATTTGGCGACGTAGAGTTCCTTGGCCAACTTGGCTAGGTTGACCTCGAGTTCCTCAGCATTCTTCGCTTGGGCCGGGCCTTTGTCCTTTGCCAGACGAAGTTGTGACTTGGCAGAATCTAACTCTGCCTAAACAGTCTCCTTTTGTGCTGCCAGAATGTCCATACACCCCTTAAACCGCCCGGCCTCAGCTTGTACTTTGTCTATTTGCCATTGAAAACCTTTGATATGTTTGAGCCTCCGTCGAGCCTACATAATGGGTTTGTTAGTCATTATAATTCGTCCTCACTATCATGAAGAATTCGAAATCCCTGCTCGGCCATCTCTTTATGTGCATTTCGGGCCTCCAACAGGTCTACCTGAAGCTTCTCACTGAGAATATTATAAGTGTTACACTTCTTAGTAAGGCCTTAAACCCCGACCTTGCATTCCTCTCAGGCTCGAAAAAAGGACTTGTGGTGCAACACAGAATCCTGCAAGAAGAAAAATGTTAAAAATATCTATAATTCAAAGTCATAAAAAGATAGCGGCCCTTACACTTTCCCGATTCAGAGCTTCCTGGCCTCGTTGAAAAATAGGAAATGTCCATTGCATCCATTTTTCTTGATCCTCTTTGGTGATCAAGCATCGAAGATAGCTTGATACCCCTATGGGGGAAGATAAAACTTCAGTATCTTCCGGGATCAAGATTATTAGATGAAGCTTACGATCGGGGTTGATGCTAGGGGATGGGAATTGGTTGGTCAGTGTATAGCTCGAGGAAGCCTCAATCGAGCTTTTCCTCGGTATGTCCAAGTCACCCAGACTGGTGACATCTTCCACTTCAACAAAATAGCTGCCGAAAAGATCTTCTTTATGGGCCTCTTCACTGTGGAGAGCCCCCATCACCTAAGTGTCCTTGATTTTCGTTTCATAGAACGAAGACAATGAGGAGAAATATCCAGTCTCTATTGCCCCTAGTGAATATTTTGGGGCTCCGCCTTCATCACGGGGAGTATTTGGCGTGGTTTATGCATTGGACTCGATCGGCTCCTCGGTATCCTCCCCATCTCAAAGTGAGGCATATTTGACTCTTTTTGGCTCGGGCTCATCAAGTCAGGGAAAAGCAGCTCCGTCTCCCGCTTGTCCAATGGTTCTTAAAACCTCGGTGCCAGCTCGCACACGAGTCACCAATCTAGAGTTTTCTTCTTCTTTGTCGTCATCTTTGGTCTCATCTAGATTTACATGGATAACCTGCCCCTTATGCTTACGGGGCCTCTTAGATAGCACTTTCTTCTCCTAGCTTGAGAAACTCAAGGCTTCTTTTGTTTTCTTCTCTTTGCCCTACTTCGGGGAAGACTAGGAAATGAGTGTCTTGTCTTCAGCAGAGAAGGCCTCATTGGCACATCCTTCCTGAGGCCTACAACAAGAAAAGGAGGAGTAAGTACAAATAAAAAAAGTCTAACATGAAACCTTGCCAAAGAAAAAAGATTACCATGGTTTCGAGTCTTCCCATCGACCCCTTGACAACTCCATCCAAGCATGTTCGGAATAAGTTTTTTGCGACACCAATCCTTGACCCAATATCTCAGGTCGGGGATCACTCTCGGTATAACAGCCTTAGCTGAACCACAATAACATAGATGAGGGGAAAACAAGAAAAGGTGCACAACAATATTAGATACACGAAAAGCCAATCAATGCTTACGTTTCATGTTCCACCTTTAAAGGAATGGTATATCTTCGGTGGGATTTTTTGATAGAATATATGAATTTTATGAGAAATTTGAAGAAAAATGATATTAATATTGATATAGTTGACTTCGGTCAACATTTTTGGTAATTGGAACCGGACCCGAGATTGGACGGTCCCGGATGGTCCGTAGGAAAATTTGGGACTCGGACATGCGTCCGGAGTCGAATTATGAGGCCTAGAGACTAAGTTATGGATTTTTCTGTGAAATTGTTTGTGCTGTAATTATTAAAGGAAAAGGAATTAAATGACCTTGGTATCGGGCTCGTATTTTAGTTCTGACGCCCGGTACAAGTCTTAAATATTATATATGTGCTTCCTGCAAAGTTTGGTGACATTTGGATGTCGTTTGATATGTTTTGAACCTTGAGTTCCAAATTTGAAAGTTATGAAAACTAAAAGAATGATAATCATGAACTTGAGGCTTGATTTGATGAAATCGATGTTATATTGGCGATGTGATCGCACGAGCATGTCTATAACATATTTTTGATGTTGTGTACATGTTTTGTTTGGAGCCCAGGGGGCTCGGGTAAATATTTGGTAGGCCGTTGGTTCAAATTTTGAATTTTTACACTGCTGGTTTTTCACCCAGCTATTGGCTTCGCAAATGCGAAGATTTTCTCGCAATTGCGAGAAGTCCCAGGCTGGCATTGGTTCGCAAATGCGAACCATACTTCGCAAATGCGAAGTAGGCAGGGTTGGGCATTGGTTCGCAAATGCGAACAAGACTTCAGCCCATGTTTGCAAACGCGAACTTATTGTCGCAATTGCGAAAGCCCCAGTAACCCAGCCTTGTTCGCAAATGCGAACATAATGTTGCAAATGCGATGCTGACAGACCCCAGACCTGATGCGTTCGCAATTGCAAACAAATGTTCGCAATTGCGATATCCACAGCTGTACAATTTTATACTTAAACGAATTTTTAAGTTCATTCTTCATTCTTTCAAAACCCCACACACTACACACGAACCCTCAAGAGTAAATTCACTCCAAAACAATTGTAAGTCACTTTTTACTCAATTCTTTCAATTCCTAACAACATTAAACATGTTTTTCAATAAAAATCAAATGTTTTCATGGTAGAAATTGGAGTTTAGAGTAGAGCTAGGGTTTTCATAAATTGGGAATTGGACCTCAAATTGAGGTCCGATTTTGAAACAAATCATATATTTGAACTCGTGAGGGAATGGGTAACCGGAGTTTGGTCCGAACCCCGAGTTCCAACCACGTGGGCCAGGGGCGTTTTGCGAAATTTTGGGGTAAACTTTGAGAAAAACCATCTTTAAGTATTCAAACCAAGTTAATTAGTATTTATTAATATAATAGAATCAATTGTGATTAGATTCGAGCTAGTTGAAAGCGAAAATTCGGGGAAAAAGCCATACTTGAAGAATAATTTGGACTTCAAGGCTAGAGGTAAGTGTTTCCTCTATCCTAGCTTGAGGGAATAGGATTGTGTGCTGTGTGCTATGTGCTATGTGATCGAGTGCGGTGTATGGGCTGTGGTGACGAGCATCCATACACTGGCGTCTTGCATGACCGTGAGACGTTGATTGCCCTTGCCGGGACTTGTTGTGAAGTGAGATATTGATTGCCCTTGCCGGGACTTGTTGTGAAGTGAGATATTGATTGCCCTTGCCAGGACTTTGTTGTGATGATTATTGTTTTCCCTTGCTGGGACTTTGTTGTGATGATTATTGTGTCCTTTGCCGGGACGGTTCATGATTATTGTTTTCATTCTTTGCCCTTAACTTTGATTGTTATTTGGGTGAGGAAGAGTGATAATGCACGAAGGGTGATATCGTGCCTTGTTTTACTGTTATTACATGAAGGTTTATGTCATGCCTTATTATTGATTATGCACGAAGGTTAATGCCATGCCTTGTTATTGCTTATGCACGAAGGATCATGTCGTGCCTTGTGATATTGATTATGCACGAAGGGTAATGTCGTTCCTTGTTATTGAACCATGCACGAAGGATCATGCCGATCATGCCGTGCCTTGTTGTTGAACCATGTACGAAGGATCATGTCGTACCATGGATGTGAGGATGAGAGTAAAAGCACAAAGGGTGATACCGTGCACTTTATTTGCTTATTTGGTGAGGATGAGAGTAAAAGCACGAAGGGTGATGCCTTGCAACTACTTGCTATTCCTTGACTTGATATTATCTGTTTCCATTATACTTGGGTTTCTTTTGTTGATTTAATAATTGTTGTTAACTGTGAGCTTCCCTCTTATGATATTTCTTGTTGGTTTTGTTTACTTGATATCTCTTGCTATCTTGTGGTGTACATATGTATATAGAACTGCACAGGTTTATGTGGGTGTCTGGTCCTAGGCTTGTCACTACTTCGCCGGGGTAGGCCAGGCACTTACCAGCACATGGGGTCGGATTGTGCTGATACTGCACTTCTGTGCGTTTTTGCACAGGTCCAGGTTTTGATCAGGAGCAGCAGCAGTAGAGCCTTGCGTGGGAGTTGAGCATTTCGAGACCGAGGTAGCTTGCAGGCGTCCGCAGGCCCGGCGTCTCTTCCACTTATTTATATTATTAGTTGTAGTCTCCTTGTTCCGAGACAAACAGATTTATGTTATTTTCCTTCAGACCTTTACGTGTAGTATTCAGTAGTAGTTCGTGAGTTGGTGACTCCACGTCTTGGGTAGAGGATTTCAGTATTGTTTTACCTTGGTACTATTTCATCTTGTAATTAGTTATTTCTATTTCGATAAAGTATTCCGCATTTATTTAATTAAAATTGTGTTAAAAACAGGATAGTATGAATATAGTGGCTTGCCTAGCTACCACGAGTAGGCGCCATCACGATTCCGATGTTGGGGGAAAATCCGGGTCGTGACAAGTTGGTATCAAAGCTCTAGGTTACATAGGTCTCACCACTCACGAACAAGCTTAGTAGAGGTTGAAAGGTAGGTACGGAGACGTCTGTACTTGTCCTCCAGAGTCTATTGAGTTAGGAAAAAAAATCTCTCTTTTGTTCTTTCCTATCGTGCGAATTCGTTCTTCAAATGTTAAGATGAATTTCCACTCTTGTCTTCCCACGAATGGCGAAGTCACGTACCGTTTCTCCAGCCAAACAATGGTACATGCTGGTAAGAGATCAACTACGCCTTCAAAAGTCTTATGGAGGTCGGATAGGTTTCGCCAAACTCTTCGCTACCACCTTCAACGGTGCATCTTTTGAGGACCCACAGGATTGTGCTTGATCGTTGTTGTGAGGAATTACAAAACGTGGGAATAGTCGAATGTGAGGGGGTTGATTTTACTGTGCTTCGGATGGCAGACAGAAGTAGTGGGAAGATAATGTATTTACCACGCCAGTTGTGGTTCCGACGGAAGATGCAATTACATCAGGAAATCACCTAATACATCGTGTGGGGTTTCAACGGACCTTGACGTCCGGTGGATTTGTTGGAGTTGTGAAGGACAAATATTGCGAACTATTGGGATGCATATATAAGGTGGGGAAAGGTCCTCCCAAATAATTTATACATATTTAAGTTTCGTTCCTTTCATGGGGTAAGAATCGCCCCCAGAGAATAACGAAGGGTATGTGAGTAAATGGGGTAGCTCAACGGTGTTAAGCCAACATAGCAAAAGAGGAAATTGACTGTCGATGTTTGCGACAAGTCCACGAAGAGGGCAAGCCGGCCAACGCATCGCTATTTACTAAACGCTATTTTAAGAAAATGTTCGGAAGATGTCACCCCCCCAGATTCTCCGCAATATGTAGTATATGCGATCTGAATGGTTGTACCAGGTCACCATGACTGTGTACGACTATGTCGTCATGTGCAATAAGTTAACTGAGCCTCAAAGGAAATTGTGAATGTGGTAGTTTGGAGAAATGTAATTTAGGAAAGCACTCATGTTACACACTCCATTGCAGTCAATACTTATCTTACATGACCAGCCAGATGTAGAGGTCAGGATGTTAGAGGTGGAGGTGAAAATCCTAGAGGTGGAGACCCAACCATTGATATACTTTTTATGGTATGAGGGAGGTCATTACACCGGATGGTGTCATCACGTGTATAATTCAGATTGTTATAAACAGAATAATTTTCCCTTAATTTGGTTTGTTTTTCATTTTTGAAAGAAAAATTTAGGCGAGTCCTTTTAATATGCTCCATTCATGAGTGAGCATCGTAATCATCAAATCTGCTTATGGAAATACTCACATTGGGATATTACATGAGGATAGACATCCCTATTATTAGGTGTTAGTCACTAAAATATCCATGAGGCTAAGAGTGACTTTATATTACTTATTACAGTGGGTTTTGATATAATTCTCGGAATAACTAATTTTAATCGTTAATTGTGCGCCCTATCAGTATGAGGGTTCATTTTATGTCGTGATTATCTTTGACGGACAATTATTGAAAGGAAGAAAGAAAGGAAATGAAAAATTTCAGATGATATGATGTGCAAGCACTGTGATTCAGAGTTGAGGATGAGATCCTCCAAGTTTTGGCATAATGTGAAATATTTCTAAGCCGAGCTTCAAGCTGCGGTAGATATCATATGAGGACTGGGTCCTGGTAGTAAGAGTTTATGTGTTTAAAATTCTTCTTTTATGAAATTAATATTTTCGTATTGCATTCGTAAATAAGAGTCATGTCCGTTAGGACTATTTAACAATTCTTGTATAGTTTCTATTCATATTTAGCCATTTCTATATTGAAACCGTTGAGCTTAGCCTTTGAGACGAGCACCCAGGTGCGTATAAATATGACTCATTAATTCAAAAAAAAAATAATCACGAGGTCTCCATACCTCATTCTAAGTAAAGTGGTATTTGTAGAATAAGGTATTTGATAACACGTAGTTAATTGGAAATGTTGTAATTTAGGGACGACTCCTATCGCCAAAGTCATGGTTATGTGTATAAGTACGAGGTGTTCATGCCTTAGTTAGATCTGTTCGTGATAGTCTTTATAGATGACATCTTGGTACTCCCGCAGCCAGGAAGAGCACGGGCAGCACCTCAGAGTGGTTCTTCAGACTCTGAAGGATAATCAGCTATATGCCAAATTTTTGAAATGTGAGTTCCGGTTGAGTTCGGTGGCATTTCTGAGCCACATTGTATCAGTGGAAGGTATTCCGGGTGGACCCAAACAAGATTGAGGCAGTTAAGAATTGGCCTCAACCAGCTTTAGTGACCGAGATTCGAAGTTTCTTGGGGTTAGCAAGCTATTACCGTTGATTTGTAGAAGGGTGCCCAGTTCAAGTGGTCAGATGAGTGTGAGGCGAGCTTTCAAAAGCTCAAGACAGCTTAGACTACGGCACCAGTGTTAATTTTACCCACGGGTGCAGGGCCTTATACAATTTACTGTGATCCCGTACAGGGCTTGGAGCGGTATTCATGCAGGATGGTAAGGTTATTGCTTATGCTTCGAGATTGTTAAAAATACATGAGAAGAATTATCCTGTTCATGATCTTGAGTTAGCAGCAGTGGTTCATGCCTTAAAGATCTGGAGGTATTATCTATATGGTGTGACATGTGAGGTGTACACTGATCACAAAAGCCTATTACACTTGTTCAAGCAAAAGGAGTTGAATTTACGACAACGGGGATGGTTAGAGTTGCTGAAGGACTACGATGTCACTATCCTATATCACCCAAGTAAGGCCAATGTGGTGGCCGATGCATTGAGTAGAAAGTTTGCCAGCATGGGTAGTCTCACATTCATTCTGGTCAGTCAGAGACCATTTTCTCTAGATGTCCAGGCCTTAGCCAATCAGTTCGTGAGACTAGACGTTTCTGAGCCTAGTAGGGTGTTAGCCTGCACGGTCCCTCGTTCATCTCTTTTAGAGCGGATCCGTGAGAGGCAATTTGATGATCCCTATTTGCGTGACTTAAGAGATACGGTACAGCGGGGAGGTGCCACGAAGGTAACTCTAGATGATGAGTGAGTATTGAGATTGCAGGGTCGAGTTTGTGTGCCCAATGTGGAGGGGATTCGAGAGTTGATCTTAGCGGAGGCCCACAGTTTGCGGTATTCTATTCACCCGGGCATCGCGAAGATGTATCAGGATTTACGGCAGCACTATTGGTGGCGCAGGATGAAGAAGGACATCATTGTGTATGTTGCTCGGTATCTAAATTGTCAGCAGGTGAAATATGAGCACCAGAGGCCTGGTGGTGTATTCCAGAGAATCAAAATTCCCGAGTGGAAATGGGAGTGAATCACAATGGACTTCATTACTGGACTTCCTTTGACTCAGAGGAAATTTGATGCTATTTGGGTCATTGTTGATAGGCTGACCAAGTCGGCACACTTCATACTAGTATCTGTCTCTTACTCATCAGAGCGGTTAGCAGAGATTTACATTAGGGAGATTGTTCGTCTTCATGGGGTGCCGGTGTCTATTATCTCAGATCGGGGTATGCAGTTTACCTCGCATTTCTGGAGAGCGGTCCAGCAGGAAATAGGCACCCAGGTTAAGTTGAGCACAACATTCCATCCTCAGACAGACGGTCAGTCTGAGACAACTATTCAAATTTTAGAGGGTATGCTTCGAGCTTGCATCATTGACTTTGGAGGCTCGTGGGACCAATTTTTGCCATTAGCAGAGTTCGCCTACAATAACAGCTACCAGTCTAGCATTCAGATGGCTCCATATGAGGCGTTGTATGGTAGACAATGTCGGTCTCCAGTCAGATGGTTTGAGCAGGGAGAGGCTCGGTTGTTGGGTGCTGACTTAGTTCAAGAGGCCTTAGATAAGGTCAAGACTATCCAGGAGAGGTTGCGTTCAGCCTAGTCTAGATAGAAGAGTTATGCAGACCGTAAGGTCTGAGATGTAGATTTCATGGTTGGTGAGCGGGTATTGCTCTGGGTGTCGCCTATGAAGAGCGTGATGAGGTTTAGAAAGAAGGGCAACCTGAGCTCTAGGTACATTGGTCCTTTTGAGATACTTGATCGATTGGGAGAGGTGGATTATAGACTAGCTTTTCCACCTAGCTTATCAGCCGTACACCCAGTTTTCCATGTATCCATGCTTCGGAGGTACCACGGCGATCCCACACATGTGTTAGACTTCAGTACTGTCCAATTGGACAATGATTTATCCTACGAGGAGGAGCCGGTGGCCATTCTAGACCGGCAGGTTCGACAGTTGAGGTAGAAGAGTTTTCCTTCTGTGCGTGTTCAGTGGAGAGGTCAGCCTCCTGAGGCATCGACCTGGGAGTCTGAGTCTGATATGCGGAGCAGCTACCCACATTTGTTCCCCCACTCAAGTACTTCCTTCTTTTGTCCGTTCGAGGACGAACGGTTGTTTTAAAGGTGGAGGATGTGACGACCCAAAGGGTCATCACCTGTTTTCCTCACTTGTTCCGCACTTCCGAGGCCTTGAAAACTTTATTTTATTTTGGTTTCGAGATTTTAGTATTTTTGTGTTATTGGATTTTAAGTAAAAATTTGTATCTATTCAATGAATTTTATGAGAAATATATAGTTTGTACTAAAGATATAATATTTTAAAGCATTTTCTTAACTCTACAACTGCTTGAAAAGTGACCATTTATGGAATTGCTATGGTTGACTTCGGTCAAGATTTTTGGTAAACGGACCCGGACCCGAGATTGGACGGTCCCGGAAGGTCCGTAGGAAAATATGGGACTCGGACATGCGTCCGGAGTCGAATTCTGAGGCCTAGAGCCTAAGTTATGGATTTTTCTGTGAAATTGTTTTTGCTGTAATTATTAAAGGAAAATGAATTAAATGACCTTGGTATCGGGCTCGTATTTTGGTTCCGACGCCCGGTACAAGTCTTAAATATTATATATGTGCTTTCTGCAAAGTTTGGTGACATTTGGATGTCGTTTGATGTGTTTTGAATCTTGAGTTCCAAATTTGAAAGTTATGAAAACTAAAAGAATGATAATCATGAACTTGAGGCTTGATTTGATGAAATCGATGTTATATAGGCGATGTAATCGCACGAGCAAGTCTATAACATGTTTTTGATGTTGTGTACATGTTTGGTTTGGAGCCCGGGGGGCTCGGGTAAAGATTTGATAGGCCGTTGGTTCAATTTCCAAAATTTTACACAGCTGGTTTTTCACCCAGCTGGTATCTTCGCAAATGCAAAGATTTTCTCGCAGAAGTCGCAGACCGGCCTTGGTTCGCAAATGCGAACCATACTTTGCAAATGCGAAGTTGGCAGGGTTGAGCCGTGGTTCACAAATGCGAACATAACCTCGCAAATGCGAGGCCTTCAATGTTTCGCCTGGCTTCGCAAATGCGAAGCTTTTGTCGCAAATGCGACAGCCCCAGTAACCCAGCATTGTTCGCAAATGCGAACATAATGTCGCAAATACGACGCTAACAGACCCCAGACCTGTAGTGTTCGCAATTGCGAACAAATGTTCGCAATTGCAATAAACGAATTTTTCAGTTCATTCTTCATTCTTTCAAAAACCCACACACTACACACGAACCCTCAAGAGCAAATTCACTCCAAAACAATTGTAAGTCACTTTTTACTCAATTCTTTCAATTCCTAACAACATTAAACATGTTTTTCAATAAAAATCAAAGGTTTTCATGGTAGAAATTCTTGTTTTTGGGTAGAACCTAGGGTTTTCATGAATTGGGTAATTGGACCTCGAATTGGGGTCCGATTTTGAAACAAATCATATATTTGAACTCGTGGGGGAATGGGTAACCGGATTTTGGGCTGAACCCCGAGTTCCGACCACGTGGGGCCAGGGGCGTTTTGGGAAATTTTGGGGTAAACTTTGAGAAAACCATTTTTAATCATTCAAACTAAGTTATTTAGTATTTATTAATGTAATGGAATCAATTGTGACTAGATTCGAGCTAGTTGAAAGCGGAAATTCGGGGAAAAGCTATAGTTGAAGGATAATTTAGACTTCAAGGCTAGAGGTAAGTGTTTGTTCTATCCTAGCTTGAGGGAATAGGATTGTGTACTATGTGCTACGTGATCGAGTGCGGTGTATGGGTTGTGGTGACGAGCATACATACACGGGCGTCTAGCATGACCGTGAGTCGTTGTTGATACTTGTTGTGAGATATCTTAAAGATGAATTGTTGAACCATTGCCGGGTTGTGAAATTGTACATTGTTTTCCCTTGCCGGGACTTATTGTGAAGTGAAATATTGTTTTCCCTTGCCGGGACTTGTTGTAATGATTATGTGTCACTTGCCGGGACGGATTCATATTAATTATTTCATTCTTTTGCCCTTAACTGTGATTGTTATTTGGGTGAGGAAGAGTGATAATGCACGAAGAGTGATGTCGTTCCTTGTTTATTGATTACATACGAAGGATCATGTCGTGCCTTGTTTATTGATTATGCACGAAGGATCATGTCGTACCTTGTTTTATTGATTATGCACGAAGGATCATGTCGTGCCTTGTTATACTGATTATGCACGAAAGAACATTATGTGCCTTGTTATTGAACCATGCACGAAGGGTAATTTCGTGCTTTGTTATTGAACCATGCACGAAGGATCATGCTGTGCCATGGATGTGAGGATGAGAGTAAAAGCACGAAGGGTGATGTCGTGCACTTTATTTGCTTATTTGGTGAGGATGAGAGTAAAAGCACGAAGGGTGATGCCGTGCAACTATTTGTTATTCCTTGTTTGATATTAACTGTTTCCATTATACTTTGGTTTCCTTTGTTGATTTAATAATTGTTGTTAACTGTGAGTTTCCCTCTTATGATATTTCTTGTTGGTTTTGTTTGCTTGATATCTCTGTTATCTTGTGGTGTACATATATATATATAGAACTGCACAAGTTTATGTGGGTGTCTGGTCCTAGGCTTGTCACTACTTCGTCGGGATAGGCCAGGCACTTACCCGCACATGGGGTCGGATTGTGCTGATACTGCACTTCTGTGTGTTTTTGCACAGGTCCAGGTTTTGATCAGGAGCAGCAGCAGTAGAGCCTTGCGTGGGAGTTGAGCATTTCGAGACCGAGGTAGCTTGCAGGCGTCCGCGAGCCCGGCTTCTCTTCCACTTATTTATATTATTTGCTGTAGTCTCATTGTTTCGAGACACGCATATTTATATTATTTTCCTTCAGACCTTTATGTGTAGTATTCAGTAGTAGTTCGTGAGTTGGTGACTCCACGTCTTGGGTAGAGGATTTCGGTATTGTTTTACCTTGGTACTACTTATTTCTATTTTGATGAGTCTTCCGCATTTATTTAATTAAGGTTATGTTTCTTGTTGATAAAATTGAGTATGAAATACTGGTAAAAACATGATAATGTTAAATATATTAGCTTGCCTAGCTACCACGAGTAGGCGCCATCACGATCCCGATGTTGGGGTTCAACTTATCCATATATATTTGTTGGCTTGGGGACCCATTAAATTGTCCCACAATGAGAAATTTCTTGGAAAACTTTAATAATTTTTTTAAATTAAGAATTAATTTAAACAAATATGCCCATCCAACTGCTTAAATAAAAAGAATGGAGGTTTGGTAGCTCAGCAGTAAACCTTGATCAAACCTACATGATAAAGCCAGGGGCTGTAAAGACGCATAAGGTGATCAAGGGTAAAATGATGACCCTCGATCTTGCTTACAAAAAGTGAAGGAGGATGATGATTCTTCAGAATGAATGATAGATTTGGAAAAACGTAACGTCGTACCTCTTGCAAAAAGTGATAATTATAGGGTCTAAAAGAACTATCGTGAATGGGTAATTATAGACACTTAGATACCCCTCCATATAAGTGGTGATAGATTCCTCGGGGGTAGTAAGTAGGAACTACTACATCCTTGCACGGTTGTTTAGCTAATCATGAGATTTCCTTATGTAATTATAATTATACCGTAGATAGGATTCCTTTACTATGTAAAAAGGGTCTTAACCATTTGTAATCATTTTACAGTCACGCATATTAAAGCAATATATCACACTTTTATCTCTTGCAAGCTTTGTTTTCCAGTTCATACTTTCAATAGCTTGTTCAGTTGGTTCGAGTGCAATTAGCTCAAGGGCCATAATTGTTCATCACATTGGTTTGCTTTGTTTTACTGTTAATTCCTAGCATTAATTCTTATATTTATCATTTTGTACCAAATTAATCCAACTATCTTAAAACTAGTTAAAAATTTAATTATTATCCGATTTTAAGAATAAACAGGCAAAAAACACTATTTCCGGTAGATCTAGATTATAAATCAGATGAAAAGACTTACTATCACTTATAAACAAATTAAAATAATGGATGGTAATGTCAAATTCTGACGGAAGCAGAAGTGCAAAATCGGAAGTATAAAATATTGAAGAAGGTGAAGGTTGACAAAGTTCTTCAGGTGAATCAAGGCATAACAATCGAATAATAATTTCCCCTATTTATGGGAACATGAATGTCCCCAGCGTAAAACCAAAGAGCTGCCAATCAAAAAATTGAGAGGGCACAGGAAACAATATGATGCTTGGGAAACAAGCGTTATGATGAGGGGAGACTATTTTTAGCAAGGTGTTCAATATTTACTACATATCTACTTTTTAGTGCAGCCCGGCGTATAAGATATTCTGTGTTCATGCAAGGTCTAGGGAAGGGTTGAACCTCAAGGGGTGTGATATAGACAATATATCCTAAGGCAACCATTAGTGTAGGGTCAAGGGAAGGCCCGTACCTCAAGGGTTGTGATGTAGACAACTTACCTAAATGCAAGCATTAGTGGTGACTTCTACGGCTCGAAGCTGACCTATAGGTCATACAACTTTACTGTATTCAATTTATATAAATTTTGGTCAGTATATTAAAATACATTTTTTATTATTGTAGATAGGTGAACTCGGGGTCAGCACACAACCCGAGTTCTCAGTGAGTCTGACAAAGTACGAATGTGTATGAGACAGAGATCGAGTCTGATAAATCATTGGTTCGAGGCCTAAACGTAGTGCTTGTCATCGGGCCCGACAAGTTTACACTCCCGAATCCGGAACGAGCTCCAACACCTCGGAAGGCAGTACTATGATTGCATACGACTAACAAATAGAGCCGTGATATTCGCATCCAATCAGGTATCACGACGCGGATCTCGTCTGATGTCGGTAGTGTATCAGTAATTGACGAAAAATGAGGGCTTTTCCCTTTTGTAGAATTATACTTGGGATGAAACTCTCCTATTGTATAAAAGGAAGTTTTTTACTCAATAATACATCAAGGCAATACAAACTTATTTCTCCGCATTCAAACTATTGAAAATTTCTTATTTTAATCATAGTTCTTTATATACATTTGGCTTCGAATCGATGGTCCGATATCGTTCAGCTTATATTCGAGCCCAGACTCAATGGGGAGAGCTTCAAGGAATATGGATTCATGTGGAGAGAGCAGGCCGCGAGGGTCGATCCACCCATGAAAGAGGGAGAGATAGTGGATTACTTTTTGCAAGCTCTAGAGCCCACTTATTATGGCCATTTGGTGTCAGCTGTTGGAAAGACGTTCAATGAAGTTGTCAAAATGGGAAGTATGGTAGAAGACGGCTTAAAGTCTAATAAGATCATGAGCTACTCAGCAATAAAGGCTACAACCCAAGCCATCTAGACATGCACTGGAGGGGTTCTGGGAAAGAAGATGAAAGAAGAATTAGCTTTGGTGGAATCTAGGACATACTCTCGGGGCCCTTCCTCTTATTATCATCAACCCTGTCCACATCACCAACCTTACCCACATGCACCATATGGCCCACCACAACATTATTATCCACCTCTTGTTCCCCATTTTTCAGTTTACCACGCCCAAACATACCCTCAACCCCAAGCACCATGACGTGCACCCATTCCTCACAACATATACCATACTCAAAATAAATACCCACCTCCCAAAACATACAGAAATCCTCGTGGAACCGATTTCCGCCCAAACCCTGCTGTCAGAAATGGTAAACTGCAAAAGAAAAAGACTTTCACTCCATTAGGAGAATCCTACACCAGTCTATTCCACAGACTGCGACAGCTTGGAGTTCTAAACCCTATTGAACCAAAAATCCCAAACCCACCACCAAGGAACCTAGACCATTCCATCAGCTGCAAATATTGCTCAGGAGCTCCGAGGCATGATACAGAGAAATTCAGGAACTCATTGACACTAGGAAAATTGAAGTGCATGCTTACAAAACTCTTAATATTACGCAGAATCCTTTACCGACTCATCATGAGGCTCACATGATTGAGTTGGTACAGAGGGGAGAGTGCAAAAAGCCATCTCAAATGGTAATGATGATCAAAGCAAGTGAAAATAAAATAGATGAGAAGTCAATCGGTGGAAAAATAGTGGTTGCAGTGGAACAAATGGTTAATGAGCCAGTGTGATAACAAAACAAGAGCCTATGAAAGTAATAGTACCAGGGGCAATTGTAAAGCCCGTATTGGTTGTGAAGGGTGCTCAAGCAGAACCAGTCATCATTAAACCAGTAACTCAGTTTCTTGTTGTAGATGCAAAGGTTGTCCCATGGAACTATAATAAAGTGATTGTTATGTATCGGGGAAAATAATTCAGGCGTGAAATATGTGAAACTCATGGGTTGACAAGATCAGGGAGGTGTTTTTCCCATATGGGATTAAGAAAAGCTAAAACAGGACAAGGGATAATCCGGCATCGGTGAAAAAGCTGTCACCGAGGAGGAAGCTGAAGAATTTCTGAGAAAAATGAAGGCACAGGATTATTCAATAGTGGAACAATTAAGGAAAACGCCGGCACATATCTCATTATTGTCTCTGTCAATCCATTCGGATGAACATTGCCGGGCGCTGATGAAGATCTTAAATGAAGCACATGTGCCAGAGAGAAATTACAGTGAACCATCTTGAAAAGATTGCGAACAATAGTTTTGAGGTAAATAGGGTGACATTCTTCGATGACGAATTGCTAGTGGAGGGAACTGAACACAACAGAGCCTTGTACCTTATAGTAAAATGCAAGGATTCCGTAGTGATTAGTTGGTAATTGATAATGGTTCTAGTGCCAACATTTTCCCTCTGTCTACTCTGGAGAAGCTGAAGGTCGATAATGAAAGAATTCACATAAACAGCATCTTTGTACGGGAATTCGTTGGTGGAGGGAAGAATATTGTGGGAGATATTATGGTAGAGCTTACAATTGGGCCTGTGGAATTCACGATGGAGTTCCAAGTGTTGGATGTTGCTGTGTCTTATAATCTTTTGTTGGGACGACCATGGATCCACGCTGCAAAAGCTGTGCCATCTTCATTACACCAGATGGTTAAGTTTGAATGGGATCTTCAAGAGATCGTGATCCATGGGGAGGACAATTCTTGCAACACTATCACTCCCTTCGAGGAAGTTGAAGATGACAAGGGCCCATGGGTGTACCAAGTTGTGGATACAATATCGGTCGCTAAAGTCCCAGAGGATGAACATGTTTCTGGTGCCTAAAATGTCTACCACTTTTGTTTTGGTTACCACAGAAATGTTGAGAAATGGATTTCTACCCGAAAAGGGATTGGGAGTTTCTTTACAAGGCATTATGCAACCAGTGTCCCTTCCTGGTAACATTGATACTTTTGGGCTGGGCTTTAAACCTACCGCTGCTGATATAAGGAGAGCCCGAAAGTTGAAGAACAAAGAGTGGACTCTCACTAAACCTATCCCTCGCCTTTCCCGTTCTTTCGTCCAGTCTGGTAGTAAAAGGCACCCGACAACAGTGATGCCTAGCTTTGTGGTGATAATACCTGACAAGGAATTGATCAAAAGATTTGAAAGGTTGTTCGATAAATTGAATATGGTGGAGGCAGATGAGGGTCCGAGCTGAATTAATGTCCAGGCCGTGGGATCTCAAGCCAATCTTAATAACTAGGAAGCTACTCCTCTTCCAACTCGGAGGGAGTCGTGGTAGTTAGTTTTTGATTTATCTCTCGAGTATTAAATCTATTTTATTTCAAAGTTGTAATTCAGATTTCTATGTTCTATCCAATTGGATGAGTCAAACCTTGTTATCTTACGAATTTCGATGAAATGCAATTTCTTTCTTTCTCTATTCTTGATAGCCTTTATTTTTGTTTTCTTTTCTCTTTCTTGTAATGTCCATTTTCTGCTGATTTCAATGATGTGTCATGCACGAGGAGTTTCCGACCTATTCTTGATAATTAATATGAAATAGTAATACAAGAAATTGAATTTGTTGATGAGGTGGAGTATGATGACGAGGAGGCTTTGGAAGAAATTAGTAAAGAATTGAGTCAATAGGAGGAAAAACCCAAATCTAACTTGAATGACACAGAGGCGATCAATTTGGGGAATCTGTCCATTTGGAAGCCTCGCTCAGGTAAGAATTGATCAAGCTGTTGTTTCAATACAAAGATATCTTTTCAGGGTCATACGATGATATGCCGGGTCTGAGTACTGATCTTGTGGTCCACAAATTGCCCACTTATTCAAAATGCCCGCCCATCAAACAGAAGTTCAGGAAATTCAAGATAGATATCAGTGAAAAATAAAAGAGGAAGCCAATAAGCAGTTTGAAGCAAAGGTTATACGGATTACCAAATATCCCACATGGTTAGCCAATGTTGTGGCTGCTCCGAAGTAAGATGGAAAAACCAGGGTGTGTGTTGATTATTGAGACCTCAATAAAGCTAGTCCAAAGGATGACTTTCCATTGCCAAATATCCATATATTGAACGAAAATTGTGCCAAGCATGAGATTGGTTCTTTTATAGATTGTTATGCGGGTTATCATCAGATCCTGATGGATGAAGAAGATGCAGAAAAGACGGCCTTTATCACGCCTTGCCAGGTCGTTACATTATAGGGTGATGCCATTTGGACTGAAGAATACTGGGGAAACATACATGAGGGCGATGACCACCATGTTCCATGATATGATACATCGAGAGATCAAAGTCTATGTGGATGATGTAATTATAAAGTCAAGGAAGTAGGGCGATCATGTTAAAGACCTGAGGAAGTATTTCTAGAGGCTTCGCAGGTATAATCTCAAACTCAATCCGGCAAAGTGCGCTTTTGGAGTTCCGTTAGGGAATTTGTTGGGGTTTGTGGTTAGCCGACGTGGTATTGAATTTCATCCGTCCAAAATCAAAGCCATCCAGGAATTGCCTCCACCAAAAATAAAGAAAGAAGTGATGAGTTTGCTTGGCAGATTAAATTATATCAGCAGGTTCATTGCTCAGCTTACGTCAACTTGCGAGCCTATCTTTAAATTGCTGAAGAAAGATGTTGCAGTTAAATAGACAGATGAGTGCCAGGCTGCATTTGACAAAATCAAAGAGTACTTGGCCAATCCACCTGTATTGGTTCCGCCTGAGCCAGGAAGACCTCTGATCCTTTATTTGACGGTGTTGGATAATTCTTTCGGTTGTGTACTGGGTAGCATGATGAAACAGGAAGAAAGAGCAGGCAATTTATTACCTCAGAAAAATGTTCACATCTTACGAGGTAAAATACACTCAACTGGAAAGGACGTGTTGTGCTTTGACTTGGGTAGCACAGAAGTTGAAACATTATTTGTCAGCATATACCACTTATCTCATCTCCCGACTGGATTCGTTGAAGTACATCTTCTAAAATCCCATGCCCACATGGAGGCTTGCTAAATGGCAAATCCTGCTCACAGAATTTGATATTGTTTATGTGACCCGCACTGCGATGAAAGCACAAGTAGTAGTTCATTATCTAGCAGAGAATCCAGTTGATAATGAATACAAACCGTTGAAAATATATTTTCCTGACGAGGAGGCAATGTATATTGAGGAATCAAAACGAGATGAAAAACCTGGGTGGAAGCTATTCTTTGATGGGGCTGCCAACAACAAAGGTGTCGGGATAAGAGCATTACTTATTTAAGAAACATGACAACATTACTCTATTACAGCTCAGCTCCACTTCTTTTGCACCAAAAATATGGCTGAATACGAGGCATGTATCTTGGGTTTGAGGATGGCTATAGATATGGGTGTCCAAGAGATCTTGGTCATGGGTGACTCAGATCTTCTTGATACATCAAATTCAGGGTGAATGGGAGATAAGGGATTTGAAGCTTATACCGTACCGACAATCTCTACATGAACTATGTCGAAGGTTTCGATCCATAGAATTCAAGCATATCCCAAGAATGCACAATGAAGTTGTAGATGCTCTGGCCACTCTAACATCAATGTTGCATCATTCGGATAAGGCTTAAGTGGACCCATTGCAGATTCAGGTCTGAGATCAACATGCTTACTACAATATAATAGAAGAGGAGCTTGATGGTGAGCCAAGGTTCTATGATATTACCTCAGAATGGGAGTGTATCCTACATAGTCCCTAAATGAGAGCTTTAAAGTTAGAAAATGGTCCGTAACCGAAACAGTGTTAAGACGACCTCGGAACGGAAATCCGATGGTTCCATTAGCTCCATTAGGTGATTTTGGGGTTGGGAGCGTGTTCGGAATGTATTTTGGAGGTCTGTAGCTCATTTAGGCTTGAAATGCTGAAGTTTGGAATTTTTTGAAAATACGGTCGATAGGCGAGATTTTGATCCAGGATTTGAAATGGAATTTCGCCGATTGTAGTAGCTTCGCTAGGTGATTTTGTATATGTCTGCAACTTTTCAGGTCATTCGGATGTCGTTTGTTTGGGTTTTTGATAGCATGTAGGTTCGAAAGTTTTGGTTAAAACTTAGGCTTGAATCTGCCATAATATGATGATTTTTGTGTTTAATGATATGTTTTTATGATTGGAACAAGTTTGAATCGTGATTTGGAAGTAGGTTGGTGGCTTTGGTTGAGGTCCCGGTGGCCTCGGGAGTATTTCTGGGGGGTCAAACGGACCATTTCGAGTTAATGAAGCGTGTCAGATTTGCAGTCATAAGTGTTGCAGACAATTGCACTATGCGATCGCATACAAGGCTTGGGAGGAGGCTCAAAAATTGTTCTATGCGATCGCGGCAAGGTTTATGCAATCGCATAGCTGGGGATAATAGTTCTCTGCGATCACGAAGGGGTCTATGCGATCGCATTGTGGAAATGTTAGGGGTCCCGGGTCCTATATTTTGTTCTATGCGATTGCAGAGTAGGGAGTGCGATCGCATAAGGCTTTTTTGTTAAGCAATGCGATCGTAATGTGGTCTATGCGATCACATAATGTAAAAATGTGAGGCAGAAAAGTTGTTCTATGCGATCGCAATAAGGGTCATGCGATCGCATAGAGTATTTCACTAGGCAGACAGAATCAGAATATAACATTTCATCCGCGAGGGTTTCACGATTTTTGCAAAAACTCAAGCTAGGGAGCTTGGTTTTGAGTGATGTTCTGCGTGCTTTTCAGAGACAATTGTTGGGTAACAATTTCTTACTCCCCTGTGATCATTATTCACTAATATAAACTCAAATTCTTCCTTTAATTTCGGATTTGGGGTGTAAATTGGGGTAAGTTTCTTAGAACAATCCTTGATGATTTGGAGGGGCAAACGAACTCCGATTTCGATAAATTTTATATAGTTAGACTCGTGAGAGTACGAGGGTTCGAAAAACATAAAAATATTTCAATTCTGAGCCAATTGCTGGAGGGGTATTTTGGTCATTTCACCCATTTTCGCGCTGTAGCTTTAATTTTATCAGTATAATTTGTTACTTTCGATGTTATTTACACTTTGTAATTGGTTTGAATAGATTTGGGCCACTCGACGTCGGATACTCGTGGAAAGGGAGTCATTTCATAGCGGTTTTGTACCAGGATTGAGGTAAGTGACTTGTCTAACCTTCTGTGGGGATTTCCTCCACTAGGATATATATATGTTGATTTAAATGCCCGAGGTGACGTGCATGTACTTGCACAAATTGTTGAAAAAACACTTTGCTTAAACTGCTCAATCAGTGTTATCTTTGTTATTTAATTGGTTTAATTGCAAGATTTATCCTGTGTTAGCTAGGGAAGCATGATTAGATAGGATTAATTGTCTAAATGCCTACTTGTCTTAATTGAACTCCCTGGAACATGTTGAGATTGAATTTAGTTGTTAATTGTAGCAGTGTACTTCATACTTCTCTGTGTTTTCTCTTATTTCATTGTGGTTGTGTTCTGTGGACTGCGGGTTCAATTCCTGGAGATTCGGTGCTACTGAGGTAAAGGACTGCGGGCCATGAATACGAGCCTAGATGTGATGACCCGGCCCGTCATCATGTGAGTTATCACCCCGTTACCCCCGTTATATTCTTGTTGATGTTGTAATATGCATGTTGGGTGAGTTTGAGTCAATCCGGGTTGAGTTTGATTGAAATTGAGACGAAAAGTCTCTTAGAAGAAGGAATAGTTGGGAAAAGTCAATTGGACGTTGACTATTTAGTTAGATGACTCGGAATCGGATTCTGATGATTCGGTTAGTTCCGGAAGGTGATTTGTGACTTAGGGGAGCGATCGGAATTGAATTTGGAGGCCCGGTGTAGAAATACGCTTGAATTGGCTAAGGTTGAATTTTGGCGAAATCCGAACGGTAGGTGAGATTTTGATCCGGGAGTCGGAATGGAATTCCGACAGTTGCAATAGCTCCGTTAGGTGATTTTGGATGTGCCTGCAAAATTTCAGGTCATTCGGAGGTCGTTTGGTCGGGTTTTTGATCGAATAAGAATTTGGAAAGTTATAGTTAAACTTAAGCTTGAATTTGCTGAAAACGGACAATTTTGATGTTAACTATAGTGATTTAATGATTCGAGCAAGTTGGAATGAGGTAATAGATCATATCTGTATATTTGGTTGAGGTCTCGGGGGTCTCGGGTGTGTTTCGGATGTCCAACGGGTCATTTTTGGAAGATTTTTGCAGCTTTGAGCGTAAATGTAATGATCCAAAGGTCTATTTTTAGTTCTAGAGATCCAAATTTAACTTCGAGACTTCGAGAATTTAAATCATGAATTATAGGACTGATCTGGAAATTTTGGTTTAATTTCATCAAGTCGCGATTGGGTTTTTGACGCGATATGTGAGTTAATTGTTTAATGAGCGAAATTGGTATTGAACTAAGCAAATGAGCTCCAAATTCAGTTTTGTTTGAACTACTAGATCCGTATCAAAATTACGGAGCCAAAGGAAAAAGAATCGTCTAATTTCGAGTTCGTATGATGGATTTAGAGCCATTTTAGTAAAAAATGACCGTGCTGCAATTTAGATAAAAAGCTGCTGCAATGAACAGTACCCGTGAATAGTACCAGTGAATAGTACCTCGTGAATAGTCCCTTGTGAACAGTAACACGGGTGAACAGTACACGGGTGAACAGTATTTTGTTAAAAATTCTGGACAGAAGGCTTTTAATTGCATTTCATCCGCGACTCATTAATTAAAAACCTCCATTGTTGAGTCTTGGAGAGCAAAAGTGAAGGGAAATTGCTGGGATTTCACCGGGTTATCATCGGAGGTAAGTTTTATGGTTCAAATATGTGTTTTTATCTTAGAATCCTTCTCTATTTCACTGAAATTGGAAGAATTAATGGGGGATTTTAGTCATATGCCTAAATTATGGAAAATCAATGATTTGAATGGGCAAACGGAGTCCGATTTTGGTAAATTTTATATGCATAGACTCATGTTGAGACAAGGATTCCGAATATGTGACTTTTGTAATTTTTTGAGAAGCGTACCAAAAGTCGGGTTTTGACAACTTTGTGGGTTTTGGTGCAAATTGAGTTATTTCGAATGGGTTGTGTCTAATTAGCCTATATTGATGTATTATCATTGATTTTTAGCAGATTTAGCAACCGAGGAGATTGATTTGCGAGGCAAGCGCAAGGCGGACCGAGGCTTCTACCGGTTCGAGGTGAGTGGTAGTAGTAAACAATGTACTGAGGGTTTGAAACCCCGTACTTGCACTTCACAGTGCTATGTTGAGATGAGACATGCGTCTTGTGACGGGCGTGGTGACATTGTGATTGGGGAATTGGACTTGGTCCTTCCCGGCTAATAGAATACTATGTTGTATGACTGTTAATGAGATTATAACTGTACAATTGGGCTAATAGCCATGTTTGGGGCCTTGTGTCGATCTGTAGAGCATTAGGGAACCTATAGAGCTAGGTGACCCTTATATCGTGTTGGAAACACACACTCAGCCGTAGCTCTAGCTGTATAGCATAATATGAGCCCGTACTAGATGTGTACATTGAGAGAGATTATCTAGGGTGGAATTCCCTGTTCTAGCTGAGTGGGCCCGAAAGGCCAAGTCTATACCGATTGAGATGAGATAGGGTCAAGGACCCACTATGAGATGTTATATTGGGCCCGAAAGGCCAAGTCTATATTGACCGAGACAGGGTCGAGGACCCACTGTGAGATATTATATTGGACCTGAGAGGCCATGTATATACTGATCGGGATAGGGTCGAGGACCCATTATGGGGTATTATATATATATACCTATATTGGATCATGTTGCACGCCGCAGCAATAGTATATATTGGATCGGGCCGCATGCCGCAAGCGATATATATATTGGATCGGACCGCACGCCGCGATAATATACATGTAAAATACATGTAATATACATGCGGGACGGACCGCACGTCGTAGTATTATTGCGCTGGGCGTGCGAGCCCCTTCGGAGTCCGAGTCCGCACACATTCTCCCGTGAGCACCGGTGTATATTATGGGATCGGGCTGCACGCCGCAGCGGTATAGAGATATATGCATATATATATTGGATCGGACGCACGCCGTAGTAATATTTGTGTGGATCGTGCTACACGCCGCAATATTATAGTGCTTGGGCCTAGGGAGCCCCTCCGAAGTCCGTATACACCCCCGGTGAGCGCCGTCGATGTTAAATGGAGCGGGGCGCGCGCCGAGCGCGCGGTATATGTATTGGAGCGGGCTGCGCGCCGCAGCATTATACTTATTCATATTCATATATATACTGAAATATTTATATGTTATAGACATATGTATATGTCTTCATATATTGTGATGGCTGTATACCGTAGTGGTACGAGCGAGGATGTGGTCAGTGTGGGACCTAGATGAGATAGATGTGGACTGGAGATCAGGGTACTCATTATAGTGATGACTAACCTGTGGGGGTTGCCTTAGAACTGTTTAGTGATAGTACAGGTGTTCTTGCTTTCAGTTATTGTTTATTATTATTACTCACTGAGTTGAAATATACTCACCCCACTCCCTACACTTTTTGTGCAGATTCACAGGTGCTAGAGAGCAGTTGAGCTGTCACGTGCTGCTTATTCATTACTATCTCGTGGAGACTTCGAGGTAGCTTTCAACGTCCGCAGGACCTGTTTTCTCCCTCTTTATTATTTTGTTGTCTTCATTCTGCCTAGACTTGTTTGTGTAGTAGATCTCATTTGTAGAGGCTCAGACTTGTGACACCACGATTTGGTTGGGACTGTGTTCTTGTATTTCATTTCTACACTTCTTGATTTGTTATGAAAACAGGCTAATCACGCCGATTAATCAGTATTAATTATACTTGGCTGGTAATTGGATAAGATGGTCGGGCTTGCCTAGCAATGTGTTAGGCGCCATCACGACCGGGGTTTGGGGTCGTGACAAGTTGGTATCAGAGCCTAGGTTAACAGGTCTCGCGAGTCATGAGCCGGTTTAGTAGAGTCTCGTGGATCGGTACGGGGACGCCTGTACTTATCCTCGGGAGGCTGCAAACCTTTAGGAAAGTTTCAAATTCTTGGAATTCTCATCGTGCGTGTTTTATTCAGCTTGAGATGTAATTCTTGAAATTCCTCCTGCACATTGATGCGCGCACTCGAGTGCTTAGTGTTAAATTTGCCTTGATGGCTTATGATTTCTTGATTAGGGGGCGAGATGTAAACTCCGTAAGTTTTATGTTGGGTCGTTTGAAGGACTTGAGGCCGAATCTTTGCCTATGGCTTGAGCACCGAGGTACTAATTTTACGAGCTGGTATTATGAACTTATATGTTTAGTATTGTCCCTGATTGTGGGAATGGCGGCTAGATAGCTATGTAATGAGTATGTTGGTACTGTGTAATGTCTATGGCAATGGAAGGTATACAGAAATATTAAGGAAAGAAAATGTTCTTACTTGGTGGAATAGGCCAGATAATGGAGGGTTGAAATGTATTTTCTATGTGTTATGATTCAAATAGGTGAAACGCATGTCCACGTATCAATTTTGATAATATAATACAGGTGGTATTGAGATTAATATTGTTGATATACATTGTGATGCTTTGTCAATTTGTGGACGTGTCGTTAGCATGATTTTGGTGGTTCTCTGGCAGGTGGATAGGCCCAATTACAAAGGAAACTCTGCCGAAATTTTTGAAAATTTTGGGACTTAAAAAAAAGATGTTGTCGCCTAAGGAATGGGCTTAGCTATTGCGTGTGAATGAATACGAGAATTGCAAAAGAGTTAAGATTTTCGATGATTCGAGTCTCCACCAAAGTTTGTAAATAGCTCGAGTTTAATCTCACTATAACATTGGAGCATCAATTGAGTAAGAATGCTATGAGTGGCTAAAAGTGCTTTGATGTATGGCTCCGAGCCAAGTCGGGGAGGTTGTTATTGACTAACTGATTGCACTATTGTGTGCTATGATGGTTCTGTCCCCAAGCATGTTGGGAAAAATTCTGATGAAGGTTATGGTGCTTCGTAGATGTGAGAAAATACTAGGAGGTTTTGAGTGGCTATTGCTAAAGAATGTTTGATGTATAGAAAAGAAAGATAGTTAATTGTATCCGTATGTAATCATGTTCTGCGGTGTCGGAGTTCTATTAAGGCCCGAGTGGTTCTGTTTAATAAGGTAGTTGAATTATAACCGGTTAAGGGTGAATGGCGCCAGAGAATAGCCTTGCGGTGTTCAAGATTTACGCTTGCAACAGTCAGGTGCCTTAAGATTGTGTACGTGGCTAAAGACCGTGGTTTCGTTAGAAGAAATCAAGACTTTTGTTATGTTATGGGGATGATGAGATTCTTTGTATCCGTATAGAAAGGTAATGATAACAAATTCAAATCGCAGGAAGTTCTTCAAAACAAAGTATTGTAGAATGTGGTATTTCTAGGAAACAATTGAGAGAGTATTCAGTGGCCTATGGGTCTTAGACCGTATGGTCTTATGTACGAGTCTTGTGTGGTAACATGGGTTGAGGCATTGTGGTGCTGCAGTAAAGACTAGTATTAAATTAAAGATGAATCATAAAGGAAATTGGGTAAATGGATCAACTTGTTATTAAACCGAAACGGTATGATAAGGAATACGATTAATTCCTGGTATATGTTTGAAGTAATGAGTCTCGCCGATATTGTGCAATAAAGCTTTTGAGTATTGGCAGTTGTGTAACTCGGTATGGGTATAAGGACTCGATCCTGGCAATTTAACTTATGCAATGTAATTGGGAGAAAGGGTTTGTGATGTGTTTTACCGTGGTTTGAAAATGAGTGTATTTCCTATTGGTATGTAAAGCTTGGAATGTGTAATGAGTTTTCTCTATATGGGATCATGAAAGTCCTTGACTAGTTAAGTGCGCCGATGTTTGCGGCGTAGGGAAAGGGATATGAATTTTCCCTGTTGTTTTAGTGTGGTATGGTATATGCGATGTGTTATGGAAAGTTGATAACGGCATGTTCAAGGTTTTGAGATCAATTCATTATATGAGAAGTCATTAAAACCCTCAAGCAGCGTGGGCAGCTGCAGATAATCTGAGAATCAATCTTCCTGGTGATTTAGGAGAATGGTATTGCTATGCTAGTATTTCGGCAGAGTCTATGGTAAAAAGGGGCAGGTAAAATAAATTGATAATATCTAGCGGTATGGTGGTATTCTCCCGTTGGATTGACTGTAATAATTGAGTCATTGATGACATAGTGAAATTTATGAATGGCTTTCGTGGTATGAATGGACGTTTGAGGTGTGTTATGTAATCGCACGGTGAAGTACGGAATCAGGCATAGTGATTCCTGTGTTATGTATGTGTTGGATACTAGAAGTTCTCGTAACCCACCTACGCAGTGGTGGTATATCATATGTATCGGCACAATGTAGCGGTTATCAAAAATTGGAAGCCCTAGTGGCTATCTCGTCACTTGATATGACGAATTTGAATAATGATATATGATTGCAGGCTGGTTGTCATAAGCCAGGTTGTCCAGACTAATGTGATATGGACTATGTCAGAAACATGTCGCAAACTGCATGGCAGAGCGCATCAGATCATGCTCCAGTAGGGTGGATGTACCCTAGAGCCGGCGGACGGTTGGTAGGTATTGCTTTGCCAGTTGGGCCTTCGTGGCGGATGTCAGTGTAGAGGTATCTACCATTGATTCAGTTCCGGTATTGAGGAACTTTGTCGGATGAGTTTCATGTGACCGAGCTCGAGGCTATATATACATGTTTGTTGCAATGAGCAACTTGAGTCGATGTGCATTCCCTTTTGCTAGATTTACGCGTGGATCGGGTGGCACGCCGCCACATGTATAGTATCTGGATCGGGTGGCACGCCGCCACATGTATGGTATCTGGATCGGGTGGCACGCCGCCACAGGATGCTATTGGAACGGGTTGCGCGCCGCAACAGTGTGATGTGGGAAATATAGCTTCCTATATGTACCTTGTATATAATACTTCCTAGCTTCTGAGGAATAGTCCGTATTGGGTATCGCTCGGGAATAGCACATCGGTTGTGTCCATTCAGGATTCGATAGCATATACTAAATGTATCACCGCGTGTGTGATTGATTGCTTGAGTTCAGACCTAAATATGTGTGTGGCTGACCGTTTTGAGCATTGCGACTTGAGGTGCTCCATGAGTAATAGTGTTTGGATAGAATCATGAGTTGTGGCAAGGCCACGTGATGTTATGACCTTTCGAGGAGGATTCAGGTACTCTAATTCTATGATGTGAGACGAGAATCTCAGTTATGTGTTGTGATGGTATGGAAGAATTTGAATTATGGCTCTTTGTGCGAGTCAGTTGTCATGATTCGAGTGTGTTCAGATCGTTCTTATTGGAGCCTGTGTTGTGCTCGTTGTGGCCTAGGCCGATGCTGAGGTGTCATGTTACCAGTGTGGTGTGTTATAACCGAAATGATCGTTCAAGTCATTAATGAGAGCGAGCATATATGATTTCAGCTCGTTAGAAAGGTAATATCGAGGTTTGGCTCCGAAACTTATTGTGGTATCAATTTTAAAAGGTAAATAGATTCACGAATGGTTGACCCGAGAGATGGGTTCGGTATATCGCGTGCTTCAGTTGCCGTGGGCAGGATATGAAGGTGTTGGAATAAGACTCTATCTAATGAGAAAGGTTCTTTCTGCTAGTATTTGGTTATTGTGGCCAGTTGTCGTGATTAGAGACTATCGTATCGAGTGATCGTGTTGTTTGATACATCATGTGATCTCACCCGGAGTGGTGAGTTGGCTATTACAGTTGGATCGTGTGTACTCTGAGTATAGATGTGGGATTCAGACTAGTATATGATTTCGGAAAGTGCAATGTGGTTTATGGTTCAGTTAGACTGTGGAAATTCAGCTATACTATGTTATCGGACTTATGAAAGATAGGGTGAAGTGGTATCGCCCCGAATATATGCTTGGTAAGGTCATTCTGCTATTGGGTCACTTCCAGTAGACCTCTTGGTCCGCTCGAGGACGAGCGTTTGCTTAAGTTGGGGAGAATGTGATGACCCGGCCCGTCATCATGTGAGTTATCACCCCGTTACCCCCGTTATATTCTTGTTGATGTTGTAATATGCATGTTGGGTGAGTTTGAGTCAATCCGGGTTGAGTTTGATTGAAATTGAGACAGAAAGTCTCTTAGGAGAAGGAATAGTTGGGAAAAGTCAACTGGACATTGACTATTTAGTTAGACGACTCGGAATCGGATTCGGATGATTCGGTTAGTTCCGGGAGGTGATTTGTGACTTAGGGGAACAATCGAAATTGAATTTGGAGGTCCGGTGTAGAAAT
Source organism: Nicotiana noctiflora (assembly GCA_032618575.1). Taxonomy (NCBI): domain Eukaryota; kingdom Viridiplantae; phylum Streptophyta; class Magnoliopsida; order Solanales; family Solanaceae; genus Nicotiana; species Nicotiana noctiflora. The sequence continues at coordinate 193,138 of JASVEL010009954.1, forward strand.
AGGCTTGAATTGGCTAAGGTTGAATTTTGGCGAAATCCGGACGGTAGGTGAGATTTTGATCCGGGAGTCGGAATGGAATTCCGACAGTTGCAGTAGCTCCGTTAGGTGATTTTGGATGTGCCTGCAAAATTTCAGGTCATTCGGAGGTCGTTTGGTCGGGTTTTTGATCGAATAAGAATTTGGAAAGTTATAGTTAAACTTAAGCTTGAATTTGCTGAAAACGGACGATTTTGATGTTAACTATAGTGATTTAATGATTCGAGCAAGTTGGAATGAGGTAATAGATCATGTCTGTATATTTGGTTGAGGTCTCGGGGTCTCGGGTGTGTTTCGGATGTCCAACGGGTCATTTTTGGAAGATTTTTGCAGTTTTGAGCGTAAATGTAATGATCCAAAGGTCTATTTTTAGTTCTAGAGATCCAAATTTAACTTCGAGACTTCAAGAATTTAAATCATGAATTATAGGACTGATCTGGAAATTTTGGTTTAATTTCATCAAGTCGCGATTGGGTTTTTGACGCGATATGTGAGTTAATTGTTTAACGAACGAAATTGGTATTGAACTAAGCAAATGAGCTCCAAATTCAGTTTTGTTTGAACTACTAGATCCGTATCAAAATTACGGAGCCAAAGGAAAAAGAATCGTCGTTTTTGAAACCCCGTACTTGCACTTTACAGTGCTATGTTGAGATGAGACACGCGTCTTGTGACGGGCGTGGTGACATTGTGATTGGGGAATTGGACTTGGTCCTTCCCGGCTAATAGAATACTGTGTTGTATGACTATTAATGAGATTATAACTGTACAATTGGGCTAATAGCCATGTTTGGGGCCTTGTGCCGATCTGTAGAGTATTAGGGAACCTATAGAGCTAGGTGACCCTTATATCGTGTTGGAAACACACACTCAGCCGTAGCTCTAGCTGTATAGCATAATATGAGCCCGTACTAGATGTGTACATTGAGAGAGATTATCTAGGGTGGAATTCCCTGTTCTAGCTGAGTGGGCCCGAAAGGCCAAGTCTATACCGATTGAGATGAGATAGGGTCAAGGACCCACTATGAGATGTTATATTGGGCCTGAAAGGCCAAGTCTATATTGACTGAGACAGGGTCAAGGACCCACTGTGATATATTATATTGGGCTTGAGAGGCCAAGTATATACTGACCGGGATAGGGTCGAGGACCCGTTATGAGGTATTATATATATATACCTATATTGGATCGGGCTGCACGCCGCAACAGTATATATATTGGATCGGGCTGCACGCCGCAGCAGTATATATTGGATTGGACTGCACGATGCAGTATATACATGTAAAATACATGTAATATACATGTGGGACGGACTGCACGCCGTAGTATTATTGCGCTTGGGCTGTAGGAGCCCCTTCGGAGTCTGAGTCTGCACACATTCTCAGTGAGCGCCGGTGTATATTATGGGATCGGGCTGCGCGCCGCAGCAGTATTAATATATATACATATATATATTGGATCGGACTGCACGCCGCAGTAATACATGTGTGGATCGGGCTGCACGCCGCAGTATCATAGTGTTTGGGCCTAGGGAGCCCCTCCGAAGTCTGTATACACCCCCAGTGAGCGCCGTCGACGTTAAAAGGAGCAGGCTGCGCGCCGCAGCGGTGTATGTATTAGAGCGGGCTGCACGCCGCAACATTATACTTATTTATATCCTATCACCTATTTAAATTCTTATATGTTATAGACAGATGTATATGTCTCCATATATTGTGATGGCTGTATACCGTAGTGGTACGAGCGAGGATGTGGTCAGTGTGGGACCTAGATGAGATAGATGTGGACTGGAGATCATGGTACTCATTATAGTGATGACTAACCTGTGGGGGTTGCCTTAGAACTGTTTAGTGATAGTACAGGAGTTCTTATTTTCAGTTATTATTTATTATTATTACTCACTGAGTTGAAATATACTCACCCCACTCCCCTGCACTTTTTGTGCAGATATACAGGTTCAGGAGGGCAGTTGAGCTATCGCAACTGCTTTATTATACCCATTCTGTGGAGACTTCGAGGTAGCTGCCGACGTCCACAGTACCTGACCTCTTTCTTTTTATCATTTTGTTGTCTCCATTCCGGTTAGACTTGATTGTGTAGTAGATCTCATTTGTAGAGGCTCAGACTTGTGACACCACGATTTGGTTGGGACTGTGTTCTTGTATTTCATTTCTACACTTCTTGATTTGTTATGAAAACAGGCTAATCACGCCGATTAATCAGTATTAATTATACTTGGCTGGTAATTGAATAAGATGGTCGGGCTTGCCTAGCAATGTGTTGGGCGCCATCACGATCGGGGTTTGGGGTCGTGACAGCCCGATAACCCCTAACCCGTAACCGGTTCGGTTCTAACTTCGTACGGTGCAAAATTTTTTCTACCCAGCCCGGTTCAACCCACATGTTAGACAACCTTAGTTCAACCTCTATGGTAGAGTTATGCGTACTGTCAATGGGACTGTGGGTTCAATTCCCACAGGTCCTGGACTTGTTTTATTGACTTGGTTACTTGTTGTTAGCTTAATTGTAGACGGTTGCAGTAATTATTTTATTGTTGTTATTTCGGAATTATTATCATTTAAACTGCTTATTATTGTTATCATCATTATATTATTGTTCTCTTAGTAGGGCCCTGACCTTCCTCGTCACTACTCCATCGAGGTTAGTCTTGGCACTTACCGAGTACCGCCTCGGTGTACTCATGCTACTCTTCTGCACACTTTTGTTGTGCAGATCCAGGTACATCAGGACAGGCTCATACTAGGTGATTCCGCAGCTTTCAGGCTACTCTTCTGCACACCTTTGTTGTGCAGATCTAGGTCCATCTGATCAGACGCACTACCGGTGATCATTTATTCCTTTATTTCGGTTGTATAGATACTCTAGGTGTATAGAGCCACAATTATACTCTCTTAGCTTGTGTTTGCCCTTAAGTTTTCGGGTCTTGGTGGTATATATTCTGGTATTCTGGTAAAGTGTGTGCCGAGCGGTACCTATTGTATTTTTCTAAGTCATTCTGCTATTAATTTAATTGTTGTTCATAAAAGTTGTAAATTCCACATTTTATTTGGCCACACTAGAGTCAATATTGCATAATCCAGATAAGGCTTATGTGGACCCGTTACAGATTCAAGTCCGAGATCAACATGCTTATTGCAATACGGTTGAAGAAGAGCTTGATGGTGAGCCATGGTTCCATGATATTAAAGAATACCTCAGAATGGGAGTGTATCCGGCACAGGCCATAGGAGATCAAAAGAGAGCTATCTGACGATTGGCAAGCGGATTTCTCTTTAGCGGAGGGGTTTTGTACAAAAGAACCCCAGATCTTGGTTTGTTAAGGTGTATGGATGCAAAACAAGCTACAAATTATGGCAAAGGTACATACAGGAGTATGTGGCCCACATATGAGTGGGTATGTGTTGGCAAAGAAAATTCTCAGAGCAGGATATTATTGGCTTACTATGGAATGGGATTGTATCAATTTCTTGCGCAAGTGTCATCAATGCCAGGTACATGGAGAATTGATCCATTCTCCATCATCTAAGTTGTATACAATATTAGCACCGTGGACCTTCGTTTCTTGGGGGATGGATGTCATTGGGCCGATCGAGTCAGCGACATCTAACGGGCACAAGTTTATTCTAGTAGCCATTTATTACTTTACTAAGTGGGTTGAAGCGAAAACTTTCCAAGTCGGTAAACAAGAAAGCAGTGGTTGATTTTGTCCATACAAACATCATATTCCAGTTTGGAATCTCGAATATGATTATTACAGATAATGGTGCCAATCTTAACAGTCTTTTGATGGCGGAGACATGTCAGAAGTTTAAAATTACACACCTCAATTCCACACCATATCGTCCTAAGGCAAATGGAGTAGTTGAAGAAGCCAATAAGAACATTAAGAAATTTTTTTGGAAAATGGTTGAAAGATCGAGGCAGTGGCATAAGAAATTACCATTTGCTTTGTTGGGATACCGCACTACTGTTCGCACTTCGGTAGGTGCAACTCCTTATTCACTAGTGTATGGCACAGAAGCAGTAATACTAGCGGAAGTTGAAATACCTTCCTTTCGGATTATTGCGGAGGAAGAAATTGATGATGATGAATGGGTCAAAGCCCGTCTGGAACAATTGAATTTGATCGATGAAAAGAGATTGGCAGCAATATGTCATGGGTAATTGTATAAATAAAGAATGGCCAGAGCTTATAACAAGAATGTGCGTCCACGGAAGTTTGAAGTAGGGCAATTGGTATTGAGGCGTATCTTACCTCATTGGGCTGAAGCAAAAAGAAAATTCGCCCCCAACTGGCAGGGGCCATTTGTTATAACCCGAGTGTTGTCCAATGGTGCATTATATCTAATAGATGTGGAAGGGAAATGTGTAGAAATGGCTATCAATTCTGATGCAGTCAAGAGATATTATGTATGATTTCTTTATCTTTATGTACCTAATTGTATTTGGCATGGTTTGAGATTGAAATGACGAAGGCACTTTGTTCTGCTATCCAAACACTTTATCCATTGCTATCCCTTTGAGCCTTATTATATTTTTCTTTGATATCCTCTTTCGGAATCAACAACAAGAAATCAAATATTGAACGGGGAAATCAAGTGGAGAAACAAAAGAAGAAAGGAAAGAAAAGAAAAAAAAGTTAAAGAAAGAAAAAAAAGAGAACAAATAAAAAGAAAAGAAAAGAAAGAAAAAGAAAAGAAAAGAAGAAAAGAAAGAAAAGAAAATAAAGAAAAGAAAAGAAAATAAGAAAAGAAAGAAGAAGAATTGAAGGATGAAAACATCGCAACGATGAAATAATTTGATTGCCTGAACTATGTTTGACTTGATCCCGAAAGGGTACGTAGAAGAATCCTCAAGAATGAAATTGGGGCAGAAGTTATATTTGTTATGGAAGATATGATTCTGAAAGTTGTAATTTTTGAATCAACGTTGAAATATTTTGAGCCTTTATACCTTCTTTCTAAACCCGTCCAAAAGACACATTACGGTCCAAAGAAAGACCTTCTGATCAATTTTAAGACATGTCAATACAAGCAGGTAAAGTGAATCATGTTGTGGACAACACTCGGGTATCAGAAGATGAGAAAATTGAAAATGAGAGTCTTATTGGTGAAAACCCTCACGGGCACCGTAAGACGATGTGAGTTGAGAGATATAAAAAAATGAAAGAGTCTTATTGGTGAAAATACTTACGGGCACCGTAAGACGATGTGAGTTGAGAGAGTGGGCAAATAAAAATGTTTGTGGTTGAAAAGTGGCAAAACAAGCGAGGTTTGGGTCTTGGTGCAAGTCAGATTGTGAAAATATGGAACAACAAATGCGGCAATTGAGAGTTGATTGGTTGATAGACTAGGTTGGTTAATCCAAAATTCATGGCATGATCAATGGAATCAGCCTTTTCCACTCAGATAAGTCCTATCCTCTTTCTCTTTTCAGAGTCTTTCTATCCTCAAAACTTCGAGGTCATTGCATTTCATTTTTCTTGAAATCTGTTCGAGGATGAGCGTTTGCTTAAGTTGGGGAGAATGTGATGACCCGGCCCGTCATCACGGGAATTACCACCCCGTTATATTGAAGTTATATGTTTTATGTCTTTATATCGGTGTTAGACTCTATCGGGTGAGTTAGGAGTGATTTGAATTAAAAATGAGGCATATAGCCTTTTTTAAGGAAACTTGAATATGGAAAGTCAACCCGGAGTTGGCTATTTAGTTAGAGGGCTCAGAATCGGATTCTGATGATTTGATTAGTTCCGGGAGGTGATTTGTGACTAAGGGGAGCGATCAAAATTTAATTTGGAGGTCCGGTGTGGAAATAGGCTTGAATTGGCTAAGGTTGAATTTTGGCAAAATCCGAACGGTAGGTGAGATTTTGATTCGGGAGTCGAAATGGAATTCTGACAATTCCTGTAGCTTCGTCATGTGATTTTGGATATGCCCGCAAATTTTCAGGTCATTCGGACGTCGTTTGGTCGGGTTTTAGATCGAATGTGTAATTCGGAAAGTTTTATGGAATTTAGGCTTGAATTCGATATGAATTGTGGGTTTTGGTGTTGTTAGACGTGTTTTGAGGGTTGGAGCAAGTTTGAATAAGGTATTAGGATGTGTTGGTGTAATTGGATGAGGTCCCGGGGGCCTCGAGGTGTTTTCGGGTGGTTAAACGGGAGAGAAACATGGAAAAATTGCAGGTTGAAATTTTCTGGTTCTGTTGTTTTCGCTCCTGCGGAAATAGGGGCGTAGAGGCGAGTCCACAGGAGCGTACTGGGGAGCGCAGAAATGCTTGGTCGCATAGAAGCGGAACTTTTTCCGTTGAGGCGGCATTTCTGGTGCGAGGGAGAGACCGCAGAAGTGGTCAAGAGGCAAGAATGGGGAGTCCGCAGAAGCAGATGGTCGATCACCTAGGCAAGAAGCGGACTCTGGTGCACAGGAGCGGGGGGATTTCGTAGGAGCGGTTATTCAATCGCGGGAGCGGTCCTATGCTCGTAGAAGCGGAAGTGGCCAGCTAGGCTTGGGATTCGCAGAAGTGACCAGTTGGTCGGGGATACGGACTCGCAGGTGCGAGATTTTGTCCGCAGAAGCGAAAATCGCAAAAGGATTAAAAATATCTGAAGTTAAAATTTCAGAACAGTATAAAACACTTGGGGCTCGGACTTAAGAGACGACTTGGGCAATTTTGAAGGGAAATTCAAGGAGATTCTTCAGGTAATCAACTATGGACTCAAATTATGGTTTTGTATTGATAAATTATGTAATTAACACCTGAAATTGGAGGAATTTGGGGTATATTATGGAGGTTTTCACCCTAGGCTTGGGTTATAGAAAATCAAGGATTTGAGTGGGCAAATGGAGTCCGATTTTGGTAAATTTTATATGCCTAGACTCGCGTTGAGGCGAGGGTTCCGAATATATGACTTTCGTAATTTTTTGAGAAGCGTACCGAAAGTCGGGTTTTGGCAACTTTGTAGTATTTGGCGTAAATTGAGTTATTTTGACTAGGTATCACCCCATTGGCCTAATTGGATGTATTTTCACTATATTTGATCAGATTCTACGCCTGCGGAGCTTGATTCTCGTGGAAAGGGCATCGCGTATTAGTCATCGAGCCGTATTGAGGTGAGTAATGGATGTGGGTGATGACCAGCGGGTTCGAAACCATGGTATACCACTTTGTGACGCTGTATAGCTGCGAGACACGTACTCTCTTGTGAGTGCGGGGTCGATTGTGATTTGGGGACTATGGCTTAGGCTTAGTCCGACCTATTGATATTATATTATGATATTGGCTATTCTTGAGCCGAAGAACCTCTTTCTCGGATGGTTGCGTATTATATTGTGATATTGGCTACTGTTGAGCCGGTGAACCTCCTTCTCGGATGATTGTGTACATTTATGGGCTGTGAGTCAGTTATAGGGATCCTGCGAGGATCGTTATCATTTTTCTTTGATATTGACATGCTAGTTTAACTACCAGTCCGTAGCTATTATTGTTATCATGATTTTCCAATCTCTGGAACTTTGACATATTGTTTTCAACTGAAAAATGATAAAAGAGTTTTCAAAACTACTTTTGAGCCTGTGAGGCTGCATTTGCATATTAGTTGACTGGTAGTGGATCGGGCTGCACCTCACAGCGTATATTCATGATATTGTGCTTGGGCTGTAGAAGCCCCTCCGGAGTCTGAACCCCCACAGTGAGCACAAGTACCTAAATTGGATCGGGCTACGCGCCGTAGCGGTCATTTCATGCATTGCATTGCATTTAGCTACACCTGATAGCTGTATACTGTGTTATTGA